>OX183131.1:22314457-22441957 GCA_945261195.1 Cryptosula pallasiana | reverse complement strand
ACCAAAATGACTATCATGATTCAAGAGTGTTAGAATTGCTAAAAAAGGTTTGGAGACAATTGAGCTCTTGTGCAAAAGTCAACTGTAACGTAGGTTGTATACTAGAAAATAAAAATGCTGGTGAACTTCGATACTTTCACTCATCATCATACAATGCTACCGTATATCCGAAAGCTAAACTAATTGAAACTGAAGGAGATCTTGATGGCTTTTTTGTTGATGTTATGGAGACTGGTCATCGTACAAATAGCTTGAGACGGAGACCGAATACGACTTGGAGATTGATGCTGATCACAAACATTTCGTTTTATTTCCACAAACTACTCGGAATGGGAAAAGTTGGATCACCACCAGAGCATTTACCCTCTCACTTCATCAACAACAGACACATACGAACCATATTAAAAAACACAAAAGGAATACGAATTACCGACAATCTTTATTTTTTTAGATGTCTAGCATTACACAAAGAACTACAAAAAGACAGCGGATTTGCAAAAGATCAGATGATTAAGGAGGTGAAGGAGTACCAACAACAATATCATAGTTTCATCTATGGTGATAGTACTAAAAAGTGTGATGGGAAAGGAGTAACAGAAGCTGATTTATTGCTTTTGGAGCGAGCATTTCAACTGAAGATAACACTGTTTTCTTTAAATGATGATATGACTTAATCAGTTATTTGGAATTCAAATTCCAGTTACAAGGAAAATCGATATTTGGATCTTTATATCAATCACTTCAGTCTTATTACAAACTTGGAAGGATATGTCAGAGCCTACAGATGTCCAACCTGTTCTACTTGTTATGACAGATTGGGGAATCTGAAAAGACACAGATGTTCAATCTCAGACGCAACAACTATGCAGTTTTCTGGAGGACAATACAGCCCTACTGCTACAATAATTGACAAACTGAAGATTCAATTCGGGATAGATATCGGGTCAGATGATTCCTTGAGATACCATCTGTTTTTTGCAACATTTGACATAGAGTGTTTGTTACCTAATTGCAAAAAAGATCGAGATACAGACACAACCATTTACACTAACGAGCATAAACTTTTAAGTATTTCAATTTGTTCAAACGTACCAGGCTTCAACAACCCGTTTTGTATTGTCAATAACGGGGATGAGGATGAATGTGTTGGAAAGTTCATTGAATACTTGGAAGATATTAGTGAAGAATCATATAGCCGATTGGAAAAGCAATTTTCGCAAATCATAAAACAGATAGAAGGTGAATTACAGCGACTGGAAAAAGCTGAAGAAAAGTTTCTTACTGATTTTGAAAAAATGATGTCAATGTGATGAAAGAAAAAACTGCTTCAAAAATTGAAAGATGTCTCCAACACAGATTTTGATTTTGTTATAAAAAAATGAAACAAGATGCCTGTTATCGGAATAGGATCTTTTTCGTTTTTAGTTTTTACAAACTTCATCGCTCCTGGATATAGCTATGAAATGTATCTCAACGCCTACAAATGTGAAGCCGGAAAAGGATTTTTTCCTTATGAATGGATGAAAGGCTTTGAACAACTTAATCAAGAACATCTACCTCCAAGAGAAGCTTTTTACAGTTCTTTAAAACAAAAAAACATCAGTGAAGAAGAGTACATAATTTGTCAAGAAGCGTGGAAAGATAACGACATGAAGACAATGAGGGATTTTTAAAATGGTACAACAACTTGGATGTAGAACCATTTGTTCAAGCGTTGGAAAGACAAAGATCGATCTACAGAGAGCGTGGGATTGATATGTTAAAAGATGGTGTATCTTTACCAGGATTAGCGATTCGATGGATGTTCAACAAAGCTCCTCAACCACCCCCTCCATACCTCTCTACATACTTGGATTTCGATGAACTTGGTAACTCGTTTAGTCAGACTCTCCCAATTTGTCTGATTGACAACTGCAATGCAGAACTTTATCCTCTAATAAAGAAAAACATAGTTGGAGGGCCAAGTCTAGTGTTGCATAGATATCACGAAAAAGGTTTAACTAAAATTAGAGAACATTGGTTGGGAAAAGAAGCAAAAGTTTGTGATATAATCTATGGAGTTGATGCAAATGCGCTCTATTTATGGTGTATGATGCAATCAATGCCTACTGGTTATACTCAAAGAAGAAAAATCGAAAACTCCTTTGTCGCTGAACCAGTAAAATTTAGCAAGGTAGCTCATAGCTGGTTACAGTTCCAAGTGTTCAAAAAAAAAATCAATATCAAACATCAGCGCAATGGAGAAATTGCTCTCGGACAGCGAGGATTGCCAGTTGATGGATTCTGTGTTGAAAATCGTCATGTCTTTCAATTCCATGGGTGTTTTTGGCATGGACACGACTGCTCTTATAACAATGCTAAAGAGCAAGAGGTTCAAGCTAGTGGAAGAAAATCAAGAGCAAATCTGTTCAAAACTACGATGGAAAATGAAGAATATCTTCGAGCATTAGGTTACACTGTAATCTCGATTTGGGAATGTGAGTGGATGAAACGTGTAAAAACTCATACAAACTTACAAAAATTTGTCAACACGTTTTACAATTCTTTCTACCCTAAAATACTTGAAAAAAAGCTGAATCAAGAAGTGTTGGAGAGAGTTCAATCAGACAAATTCTTCGGATTTGTTGAATGTGACATCAGAAGTTCCTGAGGAAGAGGAAGAAAAGTTCTCCGAAATGCCTCCGATTTTTAAAAATACGATGTTAACCAGAGAACACTTGAGTGATGAATTTAAAATCTTTGCTGAAGTCGAAGGTTTTCTAAAGACTCGTCAACGCTCATTAGTTGGAAGTATGTACGGAGATAAGATATTGCTAATGAGTCCTTTGTTGAAATGGTACTTGAAACAAGGATTGAAAGTCACCAAAGTTTCTCAGCTAATAGAATATATTCCTAGAAAATCTTTTGAAGCTTTTGGAACATCGGTTTCAGACGCTAGGAGGATGGGAGATGCGGACCCTAGTCAAAAATTACTCGCTACTACTAGCAAGTTGGTAGGAAATGCTGCTTATGGAAAAACAATCACTGATAGAGAAAAACATACCACCATCAAGTTCATCAAAGGCGCCAGAAAAGCTTCATTTCGTATCAGAGGAAACAAATTTATCTCCATGGAAGAGATAGCAGATGATTTTTATGAAATAGTAACCTGTAAACAGCTAGTAAGTTTTAAAACAATTATTTTGCAAGTCAAAATTTATATTCTCCAAGTTTACTTTGCTAATCAGTATCACCATCATTTCAGCTAATTATGAATGTTCCAGTATACTTGGGTTTCTCTGTGCTACAGTATGCTAAAATGAGAATGCTACAGTTTTACTACGACTTTATGGATAAGTAAGTAAAACCTAATTCCCTACTATTATTATGTATAGGTAAGTAAAATTTCCAAATAATCGAAACAATCTTTTTATTTATAGATGGATTGACAGAAGTGATTTCCAATATGTTGAAATGGATACAGATAGCGCATACATGGCGTTGAGCGGAACATTAGAAACACTGGTAAAACCAAGTATGAAAACAGAGTTTTACAATGAATATGGTGATCGGTTTCCACGACCATACTGTGACAAACATAGGGATGAATTTTTAAGAATCAAAACAATGGGTTTAGAATGGAGCATGCATGAATGTTGTAGAAAAGTACTAAAACATGGAAAAAGAAAACCCGGACTGTTTAAAGAGGAATTTACCGGAGATGGAATTGTTGCGCTTTACTCTAAATCCTATTACTGCTGGGGAGAAAAAGGAAACAAGTTTAGCTCAAAAGGTTTGAACAAACGAATTAATCAATTGAACAAAGACAGTTATCTAAATGTATTGAACACAAAAAAGTAGTTTATGGGTAAAAATCGAGGATTTTGTAGTAAAGGATAAAAAAATGTTGACATACAACCAAATAAAGCGAGGACTCACATATTTTTATGCTAAAAGACGAGTGTGTTCTGATGGAGTATCTACCGAACCTACTTTGGCTTAAATGAAAACCTTCATAATAGTCTTCTTTTTATAACAGTTACTATAACTATATATATATAATACAAGAAATCATTCATCGTCCTTATGAATATTGATAACAAATAGATGAATATTCAAATTCATCTATTTTTATGTTTGAAATTATGTTAAAAGTTTTCCAATATATTTTATAGCATTCAATGTACTTATTGTGTAATAAATGTATATATGAGTTCGAATGATGTATCTAGCTATATTATATTAGGAGATTTTCCCCTACTTACTATCAAAAAAATCAAATGCCATACATTCAAAATCTAGATGCCATATAAGTTCAAATTAAGTAAAAAAATAATCAAAACTCAAATACCACTTAAATGCCCCTCAAATGCCACTCAAATATCCCTCAAATGAAATACCAAATAAACTCGGCAAATTCATTCAACGCCGTAACCCATTGCATCACCCCGGATTTTGACCCCACAAAAAACACTTGGTAGGGAGATCTGCTCATATATTACTACTCACACTGACCAACGGCTCAGTTATAGTCTCACCTGATGCAGGAGTTGTGTGCTCTGTGGGGCATCGAGAAGACCCGCACTACCCCGTATCACCCTCAGGCCAACAAAGTTAAGGAGAGAAACAACAGGGTGCTAGGCGACTCCCTGCGGTCTTTGCTCTTGAAGAGGAGCCCCAGTGACTGGGACCTGTTGCTTCCTCAACTAATGACAGCCTTCAGGGCTACACCCCCTCCACCACAGGGAAACAGTCAATTACATGATGATGGGTAGAGAAATGCGGCTACCCGACCAAGTCTCTTACCACCCCCCTCTGAACGACTGCTTGCACGTGCATGAGTATGCCCAGGACCACAAGTTAAGACTAGCGGAGGTAGATGAAACCCTGAGAGAACAACAGATGAAGATCAGGGCCAAAGAAGGAGAAGAACCCAGCCTATATGCAGTTGGAGACCAAGTCTGGCTGGAAAACCGTCGCAGATGCCGTTGGGAGAATCCTAAACTGCAGGTCAAGTTACTGGGGCCCTTCGAGACAGAAGAGGCGTACGACAACCATACTCATCTCATCATCAGACATGGCCAACAGTCTGTGCAGAAGGAGTGTCCCTTCAAGCCTTACTACCCTAGCGTGGACCCCCGAGGACAAGCGCCAGCCACCATTGAGCTGAGAAGACGTCCCAACATGCATGGAGCCTGCACACGGAAGGCACCAGCAGCGTCTCCATTTGATCCAATGCCGCAAGAACTCGAATTAGCTCTTCTACCTAGGAGGGAAGCCAGTTTAGAGCGGCTAGGAGATCCACTGCCGACCTACCGGTGGCTTCTAGCAAACTGAGAATGGAACCACTGAATTTAGCAACTAGGGATGACCCGGAATGTACACGAGGTGCATCCTCCAGCTGCTAAGAAAATTCCCGGCACCAACCAGAGTAAGAGCCAGCCCATTAATCGACCAGTACAGAGGCCATGCAGGAATGTTGGCCCGCTTGCACGATATGGACAGCACTTGTGCCACCCAGATACCACTACCGGATGGCCGGCCCCTAATTATACACAGGGTATTTTTCTATAGGCCATACTCCGTATGTGTCTCTTGGAGCTGTATTCTCTCTGCGCATGTGGTCGTGTGCCTCGGGACATACTCTGTATGTACCCCCTGGACTACAGTTTGTAGTTGACAGTCTCCTGAGACTCTCCCGTATTTATCCATATATATATCTATATATACTCTCCTATCCATCACCAGCCTCCTATTATATGGCCATCATGTGCCTGTTTAACTGTCAGTACGTAAGTTCGTGATTGTTGAAGCGGTCTGTATAATGGAATTGCACAGGGCTGCAATCATCTCAGCTGGTGCTAATAACGTATATTAATCACCATTTATATATCCAAGACTACCCTACAGCCTATACTACTAGTGGTTATGCCTGAATGCTCTAGAGTACAGCTTCAATAAAGCCAAGCGCAGGAAGGAGTTTTGCACCTCTAGGTTCTATTATTAACTTTGACACTTGTCACATGCTAGATTGTTTTGATTGCTCAATCTATATTAGCCAATCATATATTTTTATGCCTACATGATTTTGTACCTCCTTCATATAGAGCTGCATGCAGCCTAGCAGCTCAGATACAATTAGATACTATTAGATACTGCCAGATACAGTTAGATAGAGTTAGTGTCTCGAACTAGTATTGTCTAGTTATTGTTAGTTTGTCTTAGCTAGTGCTCAATGCTAGCCAGCACCAGTCCCAGAAGCTGAGGAATCGTTTGGAACTACCAAGAGGAATACCTTGGAAGGCGCTTAGGTAAAGGCGCTTAGGATTCTGCGTAACAAAGACCAGCCAAGAGGACTATACTGCCAGATACATTGGACTATTACCCAATATGTATTTAGAGACTTATTGTTCATTTTACACTTGTACTTAGTGTTCAGTTCTGTGCGTTTTGGTTCAGTAGCAAGTAGAAATAAAGTACTGCTACGTTAGTCGTGTCTGCTAGATAGCAGCATTCAGTAGTCTCCGTATCAGAGAGACCATGCTGCCTTGACACTCTGTAGCCATCGCTACCACGAAATACAGAGTAAAGCCAGTAAACAAAGCACTCTTGCAATACCAGTAACCTTTCTTTCTCCTCATAAAGGGGGAAAAACCGTTACAGTATTTATTTTATTGTTACTTTGTTACAAAAGGCTAAGAAGAAGCTGATTCAAACTTGGTTATTAGTTGTTCTGATAAAAGGCAAAGAGCAAGTCACCAAACACTGTGTGCGTCTGTGCGTATTTTAGGGTGTGTCTGTGCATGTCACTCGTTCATTGCTCATACAAACACATGAGAAACTTGTTCTTTTGGCAAACAGACAGTGGTGGATCTGGAGATTTAGCCTCAGGAGGTCTGCCCCCCTCCCCCACCAGCTCATGAGTATGTGACAAAAATATTTGAGAGATAGACGAAAAATATTTATCAAAATCATTTTCTAGAATACCTTTGTTAGGAGCCCTAAATAATAAGGAAAGATAATTGTGAGAAATGGAGATGTTAGTTTTATGAAAAAGAGGACACAAATGCATACAAAGTTTTTACCAACATATACTTACAATAAGATGGGCCCTATACGTACCCTACACAATACAGTACCGCCGAAACCACCTACCTTTAGTCGAAACCGGCTGTCTCTTGAGGAGTTGTATTTTCTTAGAGTCGAAGAATTCTGAATTGTCATAACAAAACTAGTGAAATTAATCTTAAAATAGTTCTTAAGTATTTTTTTTATCTTCTCGTGAAAACATATAAACTCACATTTTGATATATCCAGTACTTTTTTCAGTAAAAAAAATTTGTCATTCAGATTTTAAAACCATTGTTGCTTTAGATTCAAAATGCCCATGCAGGAAATTTCAGCCTTGTATTCTTTTTGCCACAAATAAATTTTAAATTTTGGTAATTTAAATTGGTTGATACTACTTGGTTTAAAAAAAAAACCTTTTGACTTCAATTTTGCAAAGGATTTCTGAAGTGAAACGTTTACCGACACTTTTGTGAGTAGCCCGTATGTTCTAGAAACCATACGATGTTGCTGCGTGCAAAACAAGTGGTAGTATTAGCTCTCAGTGTAAGGCAAATAATTACAGTTATCCCAAGCTACCGGTACGGGGGTAGGAATCTCCAACGTAAAACGGTAACAATGTAGATCATAGCAGTAGCAGTACGGTAATGTCAGTTCTCTGCTACGGGAAATCTGTAGCTATGCGGACAGATCCGGTTGCTACAAGGTACTTAAACTTATCTCCAGGAAGTGTGTTATAAACAATTTAGTGCTGTAGGCAGAGCAATCACACTAATCAGACGAGTTTCTGGTTTAATAACAGCATATATTATCGATGATATATAAAACCTTGCAAAGAGAGAAAGTGTATAACAAAATTGACGAGAATTAGAATACCTACTATTTCAGTCCGAGTAATTCTCAGAATACACCACGTTATCTCCAAATGCACAAAGTGAATTCTATACCAACACCCAACTAACTCTGAAGCACTCGACGATCTGCCCTAGCTTCTAGTTATAAAAAAAGATGGCAATTGAAAATGGCTAAAACGTGGACAACAATGATTGGATAATATAAAGTAATCGCATTAGCAGTCAAATCTCTACAGCGGCAGACACATAATACATACATATATATAAATAAATATGTATATAATAACATAAGCTGATGACCAAGAGAAGTCGCTAATAAATAAAGTAAATGTAGATAGTATATATGTAAGTAAAATTATGACTGGAGCACAAGGTGTGCACAGGGGCTTAGACTAAATAGAAACAATCAAATGAATAAATAATAATTAATTAAATATAATATTAGTTGCCCAAGAGATGAAAAAACCAGTCAAGACTGAAGCAAGTAGAACAGTGCTCAACAAGAAAAAATTGAGGAGCTGCATGCCCAATATCAAAACAATCATACAAGGGCACAATAATAAAATCTGTAACAACATTAACAATACCACCACTAATAAATGCAACTGTAGGAATAGAGCTAAGTGTCCTCTCGAAGGCAACTGCCAGATTAAAAGTATCATTTACCAGGCTACAGTCACAGCTAACAACAAAGTCGAAACATATGTTGGCCTAACCGAAGGAGAATTTAAAACCAGATATAGAAACCACAAAACATCTTTTAATACTGCCAGCAAAAGAAGTTCCACCGAGCTGAACAAACATATTTGGTTACTTAAAGAGTCATCCACCCAATTTAATACCAAATGGAGAATTTTATCCCATGCCAGAGCGTATTCTAACACAGATAAGAAATTTCACCTTTGTACGGCTGAAAAATTCTATATCATCTTTCAAACAGAGTTGTCTTCCCTCAACAGCAGGAGTGAAGTTTTCACCACATGCCGAAACTCTAATAAATTTACTCTCAGCCAGGCGTAGCTCTATACCCTTGGACACTTTTGACGCCCGTGCACATTTACCACCATATTAACAATAAACAACAATCCATGTGCACTTAATATTTTCGGTCTGACCTTACTGTTTCCTGTTCCAGCTTCATTTTTACACTTGTGAGCCAACCTGATGATTGTGCCTAGAATTCTTTTCTTTTTCCATCTTTTTTCTAGCACATAAAACAATTTGTAGTCAGCCAATAGTTTTAACATCTTTTACTATTTTACTTTTTAATATGTCAAAGATAGCGACTTCCAACTACCCTAGCTTTGCTCTCCTCAGCTACGATACTGAGTACGGCTGGCATCTTCTCGTCAGGTAGTAACTTGGTATTGCTCATTGCTAGGCATCCATAAGGTCATGGTCATCTTCTTCATAATAATGATAGTAAATGGTCAATTGTCAACGCGCAGCTGGTCTGTACAAATTTATCACAATATTGCTTTAGTTAATGAGATAATTACAACTTAAAAATGTATTTTTAGTTGGGGCGTTCAACTAGAGGTAGCAGTTTCGAGTAAATGTAGGGTGTTTCGGTGGTATTGTAGGGAATACGGCATGTTTGGGAGTTTTTTCAGGCCGTACTAATATCATACTTTTTATTGTTTCATTTAACAAACGTAATATGCTTTCATATTAGCATAATGATCAATTTGTTCATAATATTACTATAAGTACACATGATCAGAAAATTGTAAAGGAATTCTGCTGGGTTTGCAACAGAACCTTTACCGACACCTGTGGGAGGATAGCTGGTGTACCATATAGAGTACACGGGGTGCACTAGAGCAATTAGTGGTAGAGTAGCTGCTCAGTGACAAGGCAACGATCTGTTATACAAGGCTGCTAAACCGGTAGTAGTAACTCCGATGTAATGATCAGTCTTACTCTATATTGATCTGGAGACTTCCCGTTCTCTTACGACTGAGATCTGTTTAACTACGCATAGATCAGGTTTCACTTTATTCTCAAAAATTGAGTACGAGCACGTGTATAGTTCACAGTAACGTGTTAGGCATCTTCGTGACAATGTCCAAGAGTGTATAGTAATCTCTAAGAATGTGTTATCGACAAGGTTATCCTGTAGGCAAGGCAATGACAGTATGAGAAGAGTTGCAGATTTATCAACAATAATTTACTGAACGAGAGGATACAAAACCTTACAAACGAGAGAAGTTTCGAAATTTACAATAGCTGACGATAATTAGATCCAACTAATAATCCAGTCCAGACAATATAAGAATACACGACGTTGACCCTAACATATCCTGTTGCATTCACTAGATGCCTACTACTAACTCTAACTTACTGGGCGTTCTGCTCTTCTACTTATGCAGTATGCTAGCAGTTGAAAAGCACATGATATAATTGGCTAAATAAAATACAATAGAATTGGTGGCTACAAAACAGGGGCATTACTAACTATACGTAATAGCGCCAAAACGTAAATGTATATATTACAATGCAACAGACAAGCTGGCATTGCTCCGCCAGGTTAAACGATAATAATTAATTACATAAATCAAGATGCCTACCGGAACTGTTAGCTGGGCTTCTCTCTTTCAAAGGTTCATGGAACAGGTACTCTATGACCTCCATTGGAAATCACTTCTTCTGTACTGGATTATACCATCATCATCGGCCCCTATTTCCCTACCCATCTTCATTGGTTGGCAGAAGTGCTGCAGAGGCTCAGAGCAACTGGCCTCAAGCTGAATCCCAGTAAATGCGAACATCTACTGACCCCGAAAAAATAGCAGTGTTTGTGTTTAGCCTACCCCCTCCTACCTTAAGGAACCACAGGCATTCCTTGGTACTGTCGGGTATTGCCAGCAATACCTCCCTCGTTTCTCCACCATGGCAAAGCTCCTGACAAAGTTGACTTGTAAGTGTGTTTCCCAGGAATGGACGGCCCCTCTGAGAGAAATTATTGTACAGCTTAAAGCCGGACTACTACCCGCCCCCATCCCCGGCTACACAACGTCAACATCACTTATATACCAGATACAAATGCCAGTGACGAATGCGTTGGAGCTGTCCTCTCAGCTCCAAAAGGGTGAAGAATGGATTATAGCATACTATATCAAGAGGTTGAGACTCTCTGAACGCAACTATTGCGTAACCCGCAGGAGACTGTTAGCTGTAGTTCATGCCAGGAAATATTTTAGGTCCTCTCTCAGACATTCTGAGTCCGAACTGACCGCGCTTTCCTTATGAGGCTGCGTAAAAGAAAATAATAGTCCAGTCAAGTATCTAAGTGGCTCAAAACTCCGTCGGAGTTTCAATTCACCATGGAGCATCGCAGTGGACACGTGCATGGGAATGCAGATGGACTCAGCAGATGGTGTCCCTTTAACTGTAAGTAGTGCAGTTGTTTTCAAGCCAGGGATGGTGGGACCACCAAGGAAAAGTTGATCCAGACCCCCTCCCACTCTTCCCCTACCTTTCATTCCCAACCTATGCTGATGGGTCGCGCGCCGCTAAGTCCCCGAGTGGTGGTTGTCACTTGCCCATGCCCTCCACCACACCCGGACCCCGAAACAGACCTGATAAATGCTCAGAGAACCGGCAGTCACCAGGCGACAATTGTCTATGAAGCAGTCATGAGCACCACCCCTATCAATCCACAACAGCTATAAGTCGGAAGTAACAAGTTGCACCAGTTGGAGAAACCTCTACACTCCCTGCAGCTCAGGTCAGACAGTCTCCTAGAAGTACATCAAGCCGGACAGAACAGAGTACACAGGTGTGCTGTGAGCTACCCCAAACCTAAAATGCAAAGTAATGTGGGAAACCCAACTCCTGGTTCACCAAAGCTTACAACAGATTTTCAAAAGGTTGAGCCTTACTTGGTACAGCCTGGAATGACCGCTGATATGCAGAGGGCCATGCACAGCTGCGAGACCTGTCAGCAGGCTGAGCACGGCAGCACAGAGCCCAACCTGGCCCGGCAACGGATGTATGCTGGCCAGCTGTAGATGTAGTTGGCCCTTCCCCGAGACTGACAAAGGGAATAAATTGATTCTCGTCTTGTCAGACCGCTATACCTGCTGGCAAGATGCCTTTCCCCTTCATGATGCTCTCAACCCCGTAGTGGCCGCTTCCCTCAACTAGGGTGTGTTTTGTCATTTTGGGCTACCCAAGCAGATGCACAATGATCAAGACGCCCAGTTTGAGTCTGACCTCTTGCCTGCATTGTGCACCCTCTGGTGGGTAAATAGGACTTGGACTACCCCCTATCACCCCCGACCAGCACCCAGACAACAGCAGCCTGTGGAGCGGAACCCCCCCCCCCCCTAGCACCTCATGCGAAAATCGCCAATATCAGGCAAGAACTGGCTGAGCTGAAGGCCGTACAGTAAATGTAGAAGTTGTCCCCCCCTCTGGTCACACGCCTCCTACTATAGTCCCAGCACATACAGGTCACCCTAGACTACATGTGGGGCCACCACAATGATATGGCCAGCCTTGATGTTACCATGTAACTATAAAATATGACACACTGCGAAGAGAGCAGTGTTACAAAAAATAAAGATTGTTAGCCAAAGTAAAGGCATTTACTGCGCAACCTAAGGACCCCACACCCCAATAACTAGTCTTAAAAACGTTGCCAGGACATCCCTACTCACTCTCCAAAGTTCAGCTCACCTCCTTGATTCTTTGCCCCTACAGAACCAGCAAAATGCGCCCCTCTTCTTCCCTACAACCATGAATAAGATCTCCCAAGAAGTAGAGTAAAACAGTATGCAGCCAGACAGGCAAGGAAATTCAGTCCTTTTGCTTTCAATCACTCACACTAAGCATTCCTATAACATCCTACAGCCCCTCAACACAAACTTAACCAGATTGCGTACAGAAAATCAAGATGCCTGTCTGCAGCTAAAAAAAATATGACGATAGCTTATTACTAGAGGCAAAGTTAGCGGGATACCAGCCACCCTCCTGTCTTCAGAAGGAACATCTGTTGAATAATCCTATTATTGAATTTCTGTTACCAACTGCTCCGCCAGTTAACACTTTGGATAACCAGTTGGGTGAGGTAAATGTATACAATCACTGGGTGATTAAGAATGCTATGGCTAGTGATCCCTTAGCCATCACCATCCTTGAGTCATCTCCCCCACCCAACGTAGATAAGTCCCCCCTTTTTCTACTCAATAAACCCCAGGTTGCCTCCCACGTTGTTCCGACACTAACCGCCCCCCATCATCCGAAATCGCTAAAATCAACTTATGCCAATGTGTAAAGAACCCCATCCCCCTCATGTCACTGCAACTTCCAAAAAGTGACCCCGGATCTACCCTAGCCCAGGCACCACCTAACTCGGCCCAGGATAGTTGTATCACCCTGAGAAAGACTACACCCCATTCCAAAACCATGATCCTGGAGTCAGCACCGAAAATAGAGTTAAAGAAGCGACCGGACACAGCCTTCCCACCCACTATCAGCCTAGTGAGAGTATACCCCTTGCAACCCCTGGCTACCTCGACCTGAAATATCCCTAAGATGACTCCCCCTTTCCCCATACCCGAAGGCTTTGTAATGATATTATTGCTCATGTTGCAGGAAAACAGCATGTGTGCTGTCAGGAGCTGCAGGAGTGCCTAGGATCTCTGAATGCCTTGTACAGTCCGCCCCTGTAGCCGCTTTTCCATAACTCACTCTGAGAGACAAACCCACTGCTACCTTTGGGCCAGACGGTAGATGCGTTTTTGCCCACTGGAGGATGCTACGCTGGGCAAGGCAGAGTACAGGGGACAGAATTCAGTGCATTCTACAGAGAGCAGACAACTTACTGTGTCACAAGTGTGGCTACAAGGAAGAAATACCAGACAGATGTTTTTTCATGACACCCAACGTTATGTTTTTTTGTTGCTGCAAGTTTATGAGTGAGAGCAGGAGTGCAGTCTATGATCATCAGAGTAAGTTGGATAGCAACGGGGACCTGAGCATGCTGAAAGACCGGGATGACATACGCCGTGGATTGGAAATCATATAATTGATTCTGCGACTTCACCCAGTGGAGGAAGCTAACCTGCTTTGGGATATGTATACCCATCCAGGTAGGCATACCTAAGGGCTCTCCGGTCAGACCTGCCGAGCGCACACACTCACCTGTGTATGCACACCCCCCCCCCCTTCCCCACTTATCTGCAATATCAACGCCGCTGACATTCCCAGCCGGATGTCTGTGTCACTGACGAACTATTGCATACTGTAGAAGTCAACCCCTGCAACCGCTCTCCCCCAGCCTCCCCCACAAAGAAATCATGATCTTTCACCTCCAGTACGTGCACCCTCCCCTGTTGATGCACTAGCCCACCCACGGTGGTCTGGTGGGTTCTGCGAGAAGAAATAGGGTGCAGCCATGGCCTTAGATAAGATAGTCACCAAGTTAGAGACCGACCACAGGATCATCTGTTAAGTATTGCTCGATCACCTTACCCTCACAGCAGCTAAGAATATTATAGAGCTGGAGTTTCAAGCCGTAGAAATTGAGACTTCCGCGCTCCGACAGGTGGTTATTGAAGTAAGAGGAAATTTTTTTGCTGACATTAAGAAATATATTATTTATTATCCTTGTTCTCTTAAATACACATATATTATCCCTGGTTAGGTACACCAAATGGATCAATATTATTAATTGGAGGCTACGCTGCTAATGGAGCGGAGCATGTGGGAAATTTGTGTGATACTTAGCTGATTCAGCCCCTCCCCCACAACCTCCATGATTCGTAAACCTCTTAATCTATTCGCAGAGAAGTGTACAGTAACCCAAGAGCCTTCCCCTTGATTAGTGCTACACCAAATCTATTGTAAATTGGATACCGGCTACCCCGAGCCTGCATCCACCCTGTATGCTACATATATAGATATAAAAACCCACCCACCTGGATCTGTACCCCAGATCAATGGAGAAATATGGCCACTAAAGGAAGCCTGAGGCCAATGGAGCCCAAAAATCTACCCATTACGGAGACTGGATCTGATCCCGTGGAAAGGACCAGAGACTAGGAAGATAGCAGACCATATAAAGAGTGGAAAGTTTCATAGCCAAGAAAGAGCAGGAAAGCACCCAACAGGCCTAACTGCCATGTGCATACCCCTGTGATTGGATTGTCATGTTTGTGTTGTTGTGTTACCCATGTTGATTTGCTGTAAACTTATGTGATTATTTGTGATTTGCTCATTCTAATAAGTGAGTGAGCTTTCCTGGCTATCTCCTATAAACGGAATTTTTGTGCATGGGGAGGCCAGAAATTTTTTGTATTTGGTATTATTAACAAATCATGTCGCTAATTAAATTCAGAACAATAAATTATTTATTACTTTAACCTATGTGTGTTTATTCTGGGGTGTGGACCCTGAACTAGTTGTTCAACTCAAAGAAGTGGATGCCGTTGTGTCAGTAGCGCAAAGAGAAAAACACTACACAGCTACTAGAGAAGTGTACCAAGTCAGCGAGTCCACAATAATGCTTGTTACAGAGCACTACTGATGAAATAGTGATGGTTTTTTCACAACTAGCTGTATGTAAGGATAGCTCCGGGTTCTGCCAAGTGCAGATGAATTAACAATATCAGGAAACCTTCCAAACTAAACACACAGGGTTTCAGATTATGAATACTTTATTAAGCTCAAAATACAAACGCTTGTCTAGATGCTCTCTGTTCAAGCTCCCAATCAACTCTGCCTAGAGAGCTAAATGTATTTATATTCACGCAGTAGAATATGCAAATAAAGTGGTTGAAATAATAAGCGCCTGATTGGCCACAAATGAATCGGGTCATACATACATAAACACAACAACAAGCAGACGCTTCATAAAACAATAATAAGTATACTAGCTAGCTATTAATGTGCAGGTTTAGTCATCCAGTAAAAGCGGGAGTCTCCTAGCTTGTTATCTTCTTCTTCAGTGCTGGCAACTGGCCAAGCTTACACTTGGATGCCCTAGCTGAGCACGTTTTAACTGATCAGACACTAGTTGTTTACAGGCTTACTGGGCTAGTGAGTGCAGGCAACTAATCGATGCAGCAGCCACGCTATGTAAAATCCATTCCAGTGCATCATCAACTTTTTATCTCAAATAACATAGATAGAACACAATAAAACCACTTAAAAGTGTGAAGAAATATCCCAAAAGTTCAGCTAATTTTACTGTACCGATACAGACCACACCACTCTCAACCCACAAACTGGAGCAGCTAAACCGAAAGAAGAGCATATGACAAGTCTGTACTCCTTTGTGAACTAATATTTACACATCAAAACATAGAAAAATTACATGACAAGTCTATCAATTATCAGACTTGCTTTTATCAAGATCTGCTCATGTTACATACCCGTTAATGGTCAGTTGTTACCAACGCTGCTTATTATTGGATATTTAAAACAAAGCTCCGCTGTTTGCTGTAAAGCAGTCTGTAAGGCTGATACTTTGTTGCAATCAGCACTGTTTTTATTATAATCACTACTTTTCATTTAGGTGACTCAATGCACATATTATTGTGACTGACTCTCTAGAAAGAACCCCTCTAGTTCAGCCATTGATCATGATACATAAGCTCTCCTGTGTTGCCAACCTCTGTGGTAACTTCTCTGTAGTGTATTACAGGTCAAACCACACTCGTGCCTCACCCTTGTATCGTAAAGTTGTTACTCACAGTTAGGTATAAGTACTAAGTTGCTAAAACCCATTAAAGTTTATCAGCTATTTTTTGACAACTACAATTACTGTGTCACAGACTGTTCATGCCAATTAAAACTGACAGGCTACCATGAAGTTTGTTATTGAAGCCTTAAATTTGAATATTTCAGTTTTTTAGAGCAGCCTGGAGAAAATAAAAAATATAAACAAGCAATTTTTGAATAAATTAGCATACTAGTGACAAAGCCTTGCTGGAATGAACGGTCACAGCAAAATTCTCTTCAAAAGGTGAGAAAACAACACCTTACGTAATTAGCATGTCTTTAAGAAGAAAAAAAATTATTGCGTATTATTTTGTAATCAAAATTGACAAGCTGTTTTTGTAACTTGAGGTTTGAGGCTTCAACTAATCAATACAGTCAAACTAAAAATGTTGCATTTTATACTTACGGATTTTAAAACTAAACACTCTTGTCAAACTGAGGCTATAAAGAGCAATTGATGCAATCGTTGCCTTATACCATCCAATTGATAGTTTTTCATATACTTCCAGAACTTTAGTGTAGGTGGTGTTTTCTGGCTGGGCCTCGACTCTCTCCTGATGGAATACTGTACAGTTATCAGTCCCATAACAAAGAACGATAATAAAGTATTCTTGAATTCCTTTATCACTGACAACCCAATCAGTTACCAGAGTATGGTTTCTGGTAGTTACAGTAAACTCTAATGGCTGCAGAGGTCCTATAACACACAAGCCATGCATTACTATTACTATGATTATTGCTACAAATTCAAAGCTATGTCGAAAAACTTGAACGATCTAAAACTTAAATAAGTGTGTTTCTCAGAGTGCAAACTATTCACTGATTCTTATTCTCAACTTGAACTTCTGTATACATGGTTTTCTTTAAACTGAAAATTGACAATGAGTCATATAAAATGTTTTATTTGGCTTTTGCTGTAACAACTTGGAAAAATTATATGTAGGTAAGTATGTATGTTAGTTAAAATAACTTGTTATCATTGCATATTCTATACAACAAGCATGATACCTGTGCTGATTTTTTTTTTAAACTGTGCTCTACTACAAAGTGTCCTTAGTCATATAGAGCCTAAGAACTTCTGTAACAATGATATTCACCAAACTTTTTTTTGACGTCAATTTTCTTCACAATATATATTTCACTTAACACCTTTGTTACATTATTTTGACTAAAACGCTAATAGGTAGATCTTCTCAGGGACATGTTCTTCCTTGAATCAACAAAACTTTTGCTTTTCAACTAGAAACAGCAGCCTAGTTACTGACTGTATTGTGGTAGACTGGCATAGATAAAGATAAGTGGAAAAGTTGGTCCCATACGCTAACACATAGAAAGTCAGTCTCTGAAGCTCACAGACTTTTCTCTTCATGAAAACCTCTGCAAACCAGTAGTTATTTATCTACAGAAATCTGTGGTAAAATCGCAGTACCAATTATAGACAAAATAGCAGGATATGCTGGATCAGAGAAATGGTTCCTATCAATTTTAGCAGGGCTAGCATGGACCCTCACACGGTTGGTGAGGCTGAGACATGATGACTGCATCAAAACAGAAAAAACTAAAGTAGTGTAAGAGCTCCAGAAGGCTTATTCAGGATTCACCTGTCTGCCAACCACTACGAGGACAAATTTTGGAGTTAAAAAACCGTAAGACTTAGCAAGATATAGCAAAATCGATAGTAGTAATAAGGGAGCAGATCTTTGTCATGGAGTCTAAGGAGAAGGTTCTCCTGGTGCCAGGTGTACATAAAGTATGCACCAGTTACCATGAAAACCTGTGAGGTACCTTTTTGTGTGCACCAGTTGCTTAGAATGTCTGGAATTTCATAATGTGGAATGTTGATTCATGCATTGTATGGTGTGTTGGAGGTTCTGGAGGTTCTCTGGGTCCATTGGGCGCTTTTTGGTGTGCACCAGGTGTTTAGAATGTATGGTATTTATTGGTGTGGTGGGTTGATTATTTATCGTGTTCTCCCTGTTGGCGTCCTTTGTGTGCACAAGGTGTTTTGAATGTTTCAGTATGTTAACTTAGACATGGGTTTGTGTGAGGATGTTAGATTAGGGGTTTGAATATTGGAATTAAATGAAGCGTTGTATTATTGTATAACTTTATTATATAATCATGAAAATCTTTATCATGAACGTTATTGGTGAAAAAATTACCTACCATATACCCTTAAAATATTTTTGATACTTTTTTGGATAGTTTTACAGTCCTGACAAAAGCGTATTGATTAGTTTTTTTTTAATTTTTGTTAGTATAATACATGTTTAGATAGGTAAGGAATACTTGTATCATAAGTTTGAAAGTACGTACAAAATATAGCTCTTTATCTATTTCTATGTATTTATAAACATGATGAACGATATTGTACCAATATTATTTTAGTGCACCTATAGTATATAAGAGTTTAATATAAATTTTGCACTAATTTAGATAATTTTACAATGAATGGTATAATTAGTCTACTCATTGTCATCAATACGTATATACAAAAGTAAACAAATAGATATTCAATAATATTTACAGTATTTGATGTTTGAGAAATTATTGTAGTAAAAATTAAAATACTTGTTTGTTAATAAAGAGTTTGAGTAATATCTTTCACTTATTGATACGATACTTTTATAGAAGGTTTTTACTGATTCTTGGGTTATAATAGAGTTTTTTTTTAGTTCCCCTGATCAGCTTTTTTTATATCTGAAACAAAAAATCACTTGGTGTGTAAATTATTCAATCTATCCTGAGTTGAAGCCTTAGTTACAATGGATAGATTATAGTAAATAGAAAAAAAAATCGCTCACTGAGTTGTATTGTTTGTCTTGAACACCTTGAACACAATTTTTGTCTGGCACTTGCGGCTGTTTAAAAATGGTACAAGTATCATTTCCTATTGAAAGCAGTAAGATCTTGTTTTCGACATTCTCATCCAGAGTAAATTATTTCATCTGTTCAGATTCATCGAGTTAGTCGGATAGGTTTTGTGCTGCTTCCATTGCTTACATTGGCCTCAAGGTGATGATATCTTAAATCATCTAGTTTTTTGGAACTAGTCTTTTCTTCAAAAAAACTCAAGGTTTTAATAAAGCACTAATAATCTCAGTATATTTTCACCATTGAACTAAGTTTTTTTTTGTTTTTTTTTTGCAGGCATAATGACTTCACCCTCCAAAATGCTTCCTAAGCTTCATATTGAACCAACTGCAACTAACAGCAACACCAACACTATCTCCACTACAACCACTCCTTCCACCAACAACAGCATCCACATTGATGATAGAAGAGTCAACCCTAACACCTTCAATGCTAGATTCTCTTCCCACTCAAACAGCAACACTTTCCCCGATATAATGATGAAACACCATGTAGTTTCAGCTGACTCTCCTTTGAGCCCTACACCAGATTACACAAATCTGTACGATAAAAATGAAGTCAGCGATCAGAGGATAACAAAAAACCATCAGCAACATTATCTCAGGCTTCAGTCTTCTTTTCATTCAGCGCTGCCAAGAATAATACCACGAGTAAACTTGAAGAGTTCGAATTGATCGAAATGGCAGGAATAATGACGGGAGCTATGCAGAAAAGGTTGTTGGAAATATGGAGTTTTGTGAGTTTAGAAGATTTACCAATTCATACAATATTGGAGGTTCTTGATCTCAATTATGTTGAAGATTATGGTATCTTGGATTATGAATACGTTTTAACAAACGGTCATCGGATTCGAGTAAAGTCGCTGATTGACAAAGAACTTATGGTAGAGTTACAGGAACTCGATCACCACTCCTCACATACAGTAGTGTACATAGGAACGCTAGAAGACAATCAACCCAATACTTGTATTGTAGGAGACAGCCGACACCAGGGACTAGAACAACAACGAGCTATAGCCAAAAACTTGAGAAACAAATCATTGAAACAATTGAATGCGTACTTTGATATCATCACTTTTGATAATATTCCTGTCAACACTCTTTTAACATTTACTAGACTCTCAGCTGGGAAAAATTTAAAGTTGAAACAGCAGAAACTAAAACAAGACCCATCACCTCTACGTATCGCTGACACCGTCAATTACAGATACATGACAAATGACGGATCTTTGATGAGTGGAAAGATTGTCATCCCATCTGAGAACCTTTTAAACATCAAAAATCATGGACGAGGTATGACCCACTATAAAAGCACGATGTCAACTCAAAATGGAGTAAAAAAACACATTTCCACGATTCTGACAGTTGAAGAAGCCTTAATGCTATTGTCTACTTTGGGTGAAAAGAAGGGAGAGCCTTCAGATTTTCCCTATTTGATGATGCTGAGGAGGTGAAAAGTCATAATGATGATATTGTTGATGCTTACGCTGACGATGAAGATGATGATGATAGTATGTCGGATAATAGCTCTGAAAACGAAAGTTTTGAGGAAAGAGATGGAGTTGTCGACGTCGTTGGTGCGAAAAGCAATGAAGACAATACTCACATTTCAAGCGAAGCTAACAGGATTCTGGTATCAGAAATCTGATTAAGGTACGTGAATCTTTTTACTAGTAATAAGTAAATAGTAATAACAGTATTTTCACCATGGTACGATGTATTTGTTATATCAACGTCTATGTATGTTTTTAGATAGAATACATGTACAATCGAGTGACTGATTACTTGCTACATCTGTCAGCAACAACTTGTGGACACTAAATTATATACAATTAAACCCATTATTTGTATTGCACAATAATTTGAATATATTTACTGCAATTAAATATTTTTATTTATATTAAAATCGGAAAATAGTCAAATTGTAAAAGTTTCGGACTTACAACTCCGAAATTATCACACAATTTTAATGTTTCGCCCCAAAAATAAATATTCAAAGTTATCGTCACATTTTTTTGAAATGTTAAGACAACTCCAATTTATAAAAGTGTGAATTTTTTTGTAACTCGTCAGAAAACCAAGTCACTAGAAAACTTTTTTACAACCACAAGCATTATACTCTAGGTTTTACAGTTTTGTGAGTTGGGAACTGTTGTTTTTTCATGGTATGACACGATAATTACGTAATTATAGCCTTTTCAGAACAACTTTTATAGATTCAGCAATACAGATGTAAAACTTGTTTGTTTCATAACTCAGTTGTATTATGAAGTTAGATAACACGATATTTATTTTGTGATATTATACAAAGCAAAGATGAGTACAGTAAGAATGAAGCGTATAGGAGTTCTCAATAATAAAACAAATAAAATAATGTATGAGGTAAGCTAATGACAGAACATTTTCTACAGTGAGACTGGAATGTATACAAACATGCAATAATAAAAATGAATAGAATATTCATAAAAACAGTCTATAGACTGTATATAATATATAGATGTGCAAATATAGAATTTTTTTGTGTTAAGAGATTATAAAATAGGACACCTGTATAAAGGCTATTCCAGAGCAATGATAATACTTAAAAAGACAGCAAAATAAATAATTTAAAATTCCCCTAACAGTGCAGTTAAAACAAGAATTTCTTCTTGAGAAAATTCTGAATCTTCTCGCATTTTTTGTCTAATATAAGCTAATTCTAATTTAACACAGTCATTAAAACCCTTTTTTTCACTCCGTCTTGTATATTCAAAATTAGTTTAACTGAACTTAAATTAAATTTTTTGCCATCAATCTTTTGGCTTTCTAGTAAATCTACTTGAGTTTGTGGGTTATCTGTCACGATATTAGATTTTAAATCACTGGTTTTTTCACTGTACTGTGCACTAGTGTCAGAAGCAAAGTCATTATTAGTTTCTTCTCCAGTTTCTGAAAGACCAGAACTTGAAGAAGATATAAGTGCTCTAATATTTTCCAATCTTTTAAACTGGTTGTTAAGTAAAATTGTCAGATCTCCAACAACTGGTTTTGCAGCTATTGCCAACCATTTACCCCTTAAATCAAAATCTAAATCGATGTTTTCAGAAAAATACTCTTCTATTGGATAGAGATATAACAGCGCAAAATATTTTGGAAAAGTTCTTAACTGACTCAAATTACTTTTTATTAATAAATAAAATAAAACTATTATAACTAGCAATATCAACAATGAAAAACAGTATAGATTTCAAAATACTCTTATGTTGTTGGAGATCTCTCAGAGTTGTATGGGATTTTCCACATAAACAATAAAAACTTAACAAGTGTGCAAGGAAATGTCTGGAAAGCGCTCTATCGGGTTCATGCAAGTGTCTTATTTTAAATTTCTTACCACAAAATATGCACATTATGCTATTTTCTCTTCCTTCCTGTGCTTTGCTAAGTAACTTTGTGCAATATGCTATCAGCATCATTGAAAGCACTGAAAGGAAGTACCTTGGTTTCTTGTTATCAATATCTACAAACAAACAAAAAATTCTTGCTATGTATACAGATAGGTAGTATTCTTGATCATGCTATAAATACAGATAGTTAGTGTTCTTGAAAAACAATTTTAAAAGTAACTTTTTGAACACATTCTACATATACATATCACTTACACTTAAAGCGGTCTTTATTTTGTTTTATTTGTCCATCCACAATATTTCTCTCTCTATACTTGATAAACTATGGTTTTCTGCGGGAGAGAGGGAGAGAGGGAGAGAGGTAGAGAGGGAGAGAGGGAGAGAGGGAGAGAGGGAGAGAGGGAGAGAGGGAGAGAGGGAGAGAGGGAGAGAGGGAGAGAGGGAGAGAGGGAGAGAGAGAGAGAGAGAAGGGGAGAGAGAGAAAATTATTTACACTCATGATTCCATCAGTGATCGAATTATATAAAAAATTATCACAAATTAAATGCCATGAAACATTAACTCGGCTGCTCTAATCAACGCGGTAACCCATTGCATCCACACCGGAGTTACCCCACTTAAAAAACACTTGGTAAGGAGATCTGCTCATATATTACTACTGATACACTCCAAATTGGACCATCAATATCTTAATAATTACCTGGCCCATGGAAAACCTATTGTATACACAGTAAAAAAATTGGCTGAAGAGATGATTGATGGTACCTTTTATGAAGACAAGCTGCAAAAAATAAAAAACCAACACTTTCCATAATCGAAAATATACTGGGAAGAAGAACGAGCAGAGGTAAAAAACAGATACTGGCTAAGTGATTGGGTGATGGAGAGAAGTTCAGCGACTGGGTGGATAAACAGCTTGTATGGAATGAGCTCGTGTTCTAACCACCCTAAGTTGGTAAATTGTTGATGCTGATAACTTTACCCTAAAACTCCAGCGCTGAAGAGTTTCTCAATAACACCAAATGTGATTTTACAGTAAGACTACAAATATTTCAACACTATCAGTGGTAAATTGGAAATAGCCCTGCTAGATATACTGTACTCTAACAATTATAAAAATGTGACCAAAAGTAAAACGATCTGGAAAAGACGATAACCTCCTGTGGAAGCAAAAAGTCTTTCGTCCTAATTGATAATGGGGGTACAATAGTGTGGAAGAGTTGGAGCAGATTATACAAAAATTGATGAGTGAACTTAAAAAAACATTTGACATCTCCTACAACAAGGTGAAAAACACGAGTTTACTAGCTAACAACGATCCTGATACGACACTGAGCTTTTCCGAAGACTTAACGTACATCTTTGGATTCAAAACGAGCGGGATAACTACATATCCCCATGATAGATACAATAATGCTACATCACCTGATACGAATTTTGGATTAACCTCTTTGTATGTCTATTCCAACATTGTTGAGAATAGGATGATAGGGGATACAAATGCGCTGTTGCTAAGAGTAGCACCAATACAAAGTAAGATGAACACCGTCAGCTACAAAGAGTTTACAAATCCTCACTATATCAACACTTCATCACTGAATAGTGACCTCATCAAAATGCTTATAACAAGTGACAATGGTGAATGAATACCATTTGATGGTTGAATGGTCGAACTGATGATTCACTTTAGAGAGAGAAAGACATAATGAGTTTGGTACGGCAAACCCGAAGAATTGAAAATTCTTTTTGAAGAGTACTATAGAATGCAAGCTAGAAATGGAATCAGAGCATGTAACAGTTGGAGGGTGATGCCTAGTATGAGAGGGAATGGAGTTGGTAGTATTTGTTCAAGTATAATCAAATCAGCATCACCTCTGGTAAGGAGAGGAGAAATGATTCTGGGTAAGAGAACGCTCTTTTCAGGTAGTAATGTAGCGCTTGATGTCCTCGACGGTCATAGTTTTGCATCATCTGCGAAGAAGAAGAGAGAATTGGGGAAGCTGAATGATCTTGGATGAAATGTTTTCAGTGCAGGGCATCCGGATCCGGTCAAAGGGAGAAAAAGAAGTTCCACATAAAGAAGCAAGGCCCAGGTAAATATGGGGATTCCATATTTTCACAAGAGACTCAACGCATGAACTATTCAAGGAGTTGAAAATTTCAATCGAATGTTATACTGTTGAATGTGCCAAAAGTTATGGTTTGCGCTTTTACGTTTTACACTTATCCGAAACTAGCTCAACTACAAAGAAATACCAGGGTCGGATTCCGGTAAACTTCGTTTTGCGCTGTTTTATCAGAGAAAACTTATAGTTCCAGGTCCAAACTATCCAATTGGAGTTTGAACATTGTTCTAGCCAACTGTTTTTATTTGCTGCCGACGATTCATCAACCGGTAAAGCAAAGATATAATTAGGAAGTTTGAACTAAATCTCTACAAAGTCAAAGTAAATCCTATGATACAAAACGCTAATTCAGTTTGGCATGGGAAGGACAGAACTTCACATAACTGATTGAGTGAAAGCAACTAAATTTGTATGGAATTCGCAGTGGAGTGGGTCAGATTGACATAACATTGGAAGAGAACAAACAGAAAACCAAGCGAATCTATTTACGTTCGGTCGATCACAACGCTATGAGTGAACGTTTCACCAAGAACCAGTATAGGATGCAGCATGTTCATGTCAAGAGTATTGAATTGAGAGTTGGTGATTGTCCGACCTGGAAGAAGTTATGAACCAATCAACACCAAATAAATTTCCGGGTGAAAATATCATCAACCTTTACACACTATTAGATCTTTGCTAGATGGTAAAAGTAAAGTCGTTACAAGGGAACAATATCTAGATGTCACCGCCATTTATTGATTCGTTTCGGCAAGCGATTTTCTCAAATAAGGTGTTCATTCAATAAAAAATGTCATAACGAGTGTAGAAATTCAGTTTTGCACCACTACAACTGAAGGGTTGTCCCTGGTAGCCTACTTCGTAAAAGATGGTGTGTTGGAGATGGACAGTATGCTTCAGTTAGCTGTTGCAAGTGACGCTGTGTTCCAAACAAGGAGCTCTATATGAGTACCATGCAGATTTGTTCGATATTATTTTCAGATGATATCGGTTGCTCCAAGGGTATTCATGTTGGAGCCAGAGATCGATTTTGGAAGTAAATTTGTAATTTTCCAGCAAGATATTTCGTATTCAACATTTGTTATTCTCATCAAACTGCAGAGTATTGGTTAGCTGTGTACGCTGATGATTTTGGAGTGGAGTTTTTTTACTCATTTGGACAACCAGTAGCCTTTTACCCGGTGAAAGCGAGTTGCTGATGAGACAGAGAGGAATTGATTTGATTTGAAGTAATGAAACGTGGGTGAACAACTTTTGATCAACTGTGTGCAATGATTAGTGCGTATAATTTTGTTTACTGATAAGCAGAGGATGGAGTACGAATGAAATTCTGATAAACTTGCGAGATATATGAATCAATGGGAAGAGAGATTGCTCAATATGAAGATTTATCCTACAGACTAGTGTCCTAGCTTCAATTTTACACAAGACATACATTAGAAGGAATAGATGGAGTACACACACACGGAACCAATCTGTTAAGTAAATTGCTAAAATAAATAAGTATTATGAAGTTTTGTTTGTTGTAAAAAATAAAATGGTTATAAAATACAAACTGGTATTGTATTTGTATTGACTTACTAAGTCTGATGTGAAAAAGTTCAAAGTTAATGTCAAGCTAATCTCTTGCGAAATGCAAGCAAGACTCTCTCTGTGTTTTTCTCCTTCTCAGGAAACATTCGTTAGTTAGATCTAAAACACATAGTAACTAATGTGACTAGCATACAACAGTGCAGGATTTAGCTTAGAAAATTCTTTTGACTATAAGATAAAATGATTGAAACTTACCATCATAGACAGTGACATGACTGCCTTGAGCTTTCGATTAGGCTGTCGATCTCTTGCTTTGAGCATTGTTCGTTTTCAGCTTCGTCAAACTAGGTTAGAAAGATATGATGTTCCATAGTATCTAGCAGTTCTGAAGCATGAATGAAGGCTTGAAGAGCTGTGAGTAGGAGGACATCGTAGGAAATTGTGTTGTCTTAGCTTGTTTCAGTCCTTTGCATAGAACAATGCCACATTTTTCCGATTCCGCCGCTGAAGCTATTTGAGTAGGGATAAAGACATCTCAAATCAACAACTCTCCATTTATTCCATCTATCACGCATCTGTATTGAGCCAAAAGATTCTCAGCAGTCTTGCTCCATCAAATGACATATTTTCTTAGCATTCCCGGGTTGTTAAAACTTATGACACTGTCTGGTGAAAAACTGTACAGGTGAACTATGTTGAAATAAGCCTTGATTTGTCTCATACTCTTGCCAGACAGTATGTCGAATGCATCCTTAGAGTTTAAACATCCTCCAAAACCATCAGCAGTATGGAAAATTGTTCTTTCCAGTCTTTCCTTCTCCCATGTAGATCAATGTTTTTTGGACAGTATTGCTCAGCTTTATTAACAAGCCTACGTCACTTGGAACATCACTCTTCACTCAAACTATCTTTTTATCCTTTCGGTAGTTGTAGGTAATGAAGCACATAGCTTCATCACAAACTTCATTTGGTACATCTCAAATTGCCGCTGTTGTTCCAATAGCTTTTCAACTTTCTAGAGCCACAGCATTTAGCAGACACGCGCTCTTGTGGGTAAAACAAACCAGGTTATTCATTCTGGCTTCATGAAAGGAACTCTTAGTATGTCGAGAATTGCATCATCTTCAACATCCATCAACTCTTTCTGTTTATTTCGACTCTTCGTCATCTTCCGTAGTCTCATCACCTTGACTCCTCTAACTTATATCAATAACACAACATTTTAATGTTTGAGATCATAGAGTTGTGTTTGAAAGAGGATTGCTGATTGGAGATTATATCGGAGAAAACATTGGTTGGGACTCTGGTTCTCAATCATAAGTTGATTTTCGGTGTCTTGAATATGCATTTTGGTGGGATTTTGAAGACCTGAGATTTTGGCTCTTCATCCAACAATCGAAACTCGCTAGCTCATCGATTCATTTTAAATAATAATTAAATCAAATGAAAATGTGAGTTATTGCTTATTCTTTAAATGTATTTATTTCAAAGATACAAACTCCATAGCACAGCAAGTTAAATGTCTCAGCTAGTGTTGAATAATTGCTCATTCTTTCTTATGTTATGCAGAGACTCCTCTTAGTAGTTGTAGTAGATGCTGCAGTAAGTGTTGTTCCTTCAGATGAAGTTGTAATGTAGGGAATCCTCCTAGTAGTTGTAGTAGATGCTGGTCCTTCAATCACTACTGCTGAGATGGATGCTTTCTGTGTAAAAGCAATGGCTTTCAATTATTGAACGGTGCACCAATTGACATGAGCTTATGCCAATGGGAATTCTCATGCAAAAAGCCCTTTATACCATAGAAAAACTTTGATAAGTTTGTTTATTCACGCGAAAAAAGTTAGATATCCTAAAATGCGCAAAGCAAATCTGTATGTATTACAAAGAGGTTTTCGCGTAACAAAAATGTTTTTGCTCGAACAAAGCAAAAGTCTTTGTCTGGCAAAAACAACAATTTTTGTCTGATTTTTTTGCGAGCGAAAACCATTTAGAATAATATACATAAACTTTTCGTGCTGGAAAACCTTTTTTTGTTCGCGCCAAACAAATGGGTATAACTTATAAAAGGAGTTTTCCATACGAACAATACACCATTTGTGATCTGAAAAAATCTTTTCTTGCCTGAAAACCCTCAATAGTATATATAAAGATTTTTTTTCGCAAACAAAATGTTTTCGCACCAACAAAACCCCATTTTTTGTTTGGAAAAGCATTTTTTGTCTGAAAAATACTTTTTTTGCGCGAAAGCCCTCTATAGTATATACAAAGAGTGGTTTGCGAGAAAAACATGTTTTGGCACAAAAAACACCATCTTTTCTGAAAAAACAATATTTTACCCACTGAAGAAAAAGTTTTTTTGGCACTAGAAAACACATTTTTGCGCAAAAATCCCTTTAAAATAAATGAAAATATTTGCTCAGGGACAAAACACATATTTTTTTTCTGAAAAAACATTTTTTTTCTGCCTGAGAAGAAACACACTTGCATGTTACGGCACGTTTTTAGCGCTAAAAATCATTATAACGTAGAATAAAGATTTTTGCGCGAAAAACTTTTTCGCGCGAATAAATCAACATTTTTTCCCTGTAGAAAACATATCTCGCTCAAAAAACCCGTTAAAAGACAAATATATATCTGTATCTAATATATATAAATGTTAGTCGGTTTTTGCGATGTTAGCTTAAAACTCCGGCACTACTGAATCATTGTTAATAAGAATTACATGTTCAGAGTCGTCATTACATTCTCTAGGTTATAACACCCTTGAACTTTTATTTTGCTAGAGGATCGCAGCAATATTTCCAATAGAAACCTCATTCTCATCAATTACGCCAAGGTATATCCGGCCATAGTTTTCTGCCTTTCATGACCCGTTCGATTTATTTTCATTATATTCCGACATGCTACAGCCTTTTGATTGGTCAGCAGTGCTATAGCGAATCAAGTATTGATATCTGTGTACCAAACAGAATTGCTTTGCTAGCTTTTTTCGGTGTTATAATTGCTTCTCCACCGACTCACCTATCAACTGTACTTGATTTTCAGATTTCAACATTATCTCATTGCTCACACTGCCAGCCTGGTAGAGTTTTTTAGCAATTTTCTTGAAGCCCGTGGCTACATCATTGAAATGATTAATATAGTGATAATAATAATATATAACAACAATAAATAATTGTTAGTTTTAATAATATAATAATAATCAAAATAATTAATAATTAAGAAACACCATCTCCTCCTGCATTGTTATTTTTATGCTTGAGTAGCTGTTTTTACTTTTATTGTTATCAATTCAGTAGTATTATTTTTTTACTATTTCTATTTTTATTATTACTATTTTTTATTATTATTTTTATGGTTATTTTTGTTGTTGTTTTCATTCCTTTTATTAATTATTGTTATGACGACATAGAGTGAGTACTAATAAAAGTAATAATAATAATAAAAGTAGTTCTTATTTATTTAGTAAAAATAAAAGTAACAAAAATGTTAATTATTAGTCATTGATTATTATTAATGTTATTATTATTACTGTTATTACTATTTTTATTAATATTATTTTTATCATTGTTGCATGAAAGTGTTTTTTTTCTTTTTGTTTAAAAATCATTTTTAACACTGTGGTTGAATACTGCTCATTATCATTAGAACTGCTATATACTCTCATCTCTTCCATATCATTATATTCCTCAATTTAAACACAATTACAACTTTGATACAAATAAATATCATAAGAATAGAAACTTATGAACAAAAACCATGGTGTATCATAACAATAATAACTAGACTAAAATGTTTTCTCCATAGAGAAAAGAAAAGCCATACAGATGCTCAGTCTGACGAAAAAAAAATGATCCATTTTCGACTAACGGTTCATAAGTTATGGAGAAAAATGCATATTTTAAGGAGTTATCCTCTCGGTATCTGATTTAAAACGCAGCTATTAATGAAATTACATGATTGAAAGAAAATTGGCAGCTTTCCAAATAAGCAGCTCATGGCTTGAGTACTTATGATTGCATCAAGTTGACTTTAGACGACTAACTTCCATTGTCAAGACGGAAACTGGTTTATTTTAGGAGTTACCCTCTCAACAAATCTTTTTGAAGTTTTTAGGCAATTACTGTAGTGACAGAATATAACATTTAGATCAGACAAGCTGTGCATATTGACGATAAATGCACATATAACTTAAAAGTTGTCCTCTCTGTATAATGTTTAACATCCAAAAAAATAGGCAACCCAGTTCTGCGCATATATTACTACTGTTCATTTTTTTTTGGAGTGGTAGTCAATGTGACTGAATCAATGTGTCTTCCAAGATCGGTTATGAACAATGTAAGAACCAATAAAAACTGGTATTGCTTTGAGTTTTCATGGAAGAGCGTGTAGTGGTGTGAAACCATTGTATGCGGCATTATTGGCTGTAAAACATGCACACATGGCTTTGATTAAAAAAAGTTTTAGTGACTTGCGACAAACGGTTCAAAAGTTAAAGAGCAATATAAGTGTTTCGTTCGGAGTTGTCTTCTCCGAGGTGGCAGGCAACTCTCTAAATGGTCTGTCAAAGTACACATGCACTTGGCAACATTCCAAGTAAGTTACTCAATGCAAATGTCTCTATTCCTTTGAGCAGACTATGGCGTTGTGTCATTACGCAGCTCAGTTCACAACGTTGTTGATCAAACTGCTGCTTGCTTAAAGACGTTGTGTCATGACTTAAAGTCCTAAAAGGCCTCTCCTGTGAGAAAACCTGCCATAACTACTTGTATTCCAACAGTTTATATTGGAATTTCTTCCAGCAGACTACAGTAGTAATATATGAACAGATCTCCCTACCAAGTGTATTTTTGTGGATTTGATCTTGGAGTTTAGGCAATGGGTTACGACGTTGGATGAATTCGCCGAGTTTATATTGTATTTTACTTGAGGGGTATTTGAGTGGCATTTGAATGGCATTTAAGTGGCATTTGAGTTTTGATTATTTTTTTACTTAATTTGAACTTATATGGCATATAGATTTTGAATGTATGGCTTTCAAGTTTTAATAACTTTTTTACATAACTCGAACTCATATGGTATCTTGAGAGAGAGGGGAGAGGAGAGAGGAGAGATGGGAGATGAGAGAGGAGAGAGAGAGAGAGGAGATAGATTTTTTAGTTTTCTATACATTCATGTATATATGGTTAATTATGTACATATTTATGGCTATATTTATATCTACATAGAGAGGGAGAGAGAGATCTTTTAGTTTTCTATACATTCATGTATATATGGTTAATTATGGACGTATTTATGGATATATTTATATCTACATAGAGAGAGGAGATATATCTACATTGAATAAATATATTGATCAAAAATGAATCATTGTATGATTATATACATTTATTACATAATAAGTAAGGAAAATCTCCCCATATAATATAGCTAGATTATGGACGTATTAATGGATATATTCATATCTACATAGAGAGAGGAGATATATCTACATTGAATAAATATATTGATCAAAAATGAAAATTATATGATTATATACCTGATTACATAATAAGTAGGGAAAATCTTCCTATATAATATAGCTAGAGTCAGTAAATACTAAGTTATACAAAGCAATACAACTTGTAATGACATTCAATGCATTCATACATACATACATATGGTATCTTGAGAGAGAAAGAGAGAGAGGAGAGAGATCTTTTAGTTTTCTAGCAATTAATGTATATATGGTCAATTATGTACATATTTAAGGGTATATTTATATCTACATAGAGAGAGAAGAGAGGAGTTATATCTAAATTGAATAAATACATTGATTAAAAATGAATCATTATATGATTATATACATTTATTACATAATAAGTAAGGAAAATCTCCCCACATAATATAGCTAGAGTCAGTAAATACTACGTAATACAAAGCGCTACAACTTGTAATAAATACAAAGTAATAACAGTTAATGCATAGTTTGTTCCTTTACAATGTTGTCTTTGATGTACTGATGATATATCTTAGGAAGGAAGGCTTCTGTTCTATGTGCTTTTAATTTCGTAATGAACTAAAATAAAAAAATTATGTATTAGTATAGAATGATTAAGCAAAAATGTAAAATAATTACATGAATTTGAATTATAGTTCTAGTTACATTAGATAGTTTACATTATTAGAAAAGGGAAATAACTCACCAAGTTACATTGTTCAACTTGTTCTTTCCTGAGCATTATTTTCACCAAGTGCTTTTGATTCTCTTTCATCTATCTAAAACAAAGCAAAAAATACTTGCTTTATAAATATGTTGTAAAAAAATACACTAATTACACCAAAAAAGTGATTTTTTTTTTACCTGAAAAAAATGTTTATGTTCAACATTTTTGTTGTAAAAACTACGTTTTTTACACCCAAAAAGTCCTTTTCTTTACCATGAAAATGTATATATTCAGCATTTTGTTGTAAAAAATACACTACTTACATCAAAAAAGTCCTTTTTTCACCTAGAAAATGTATATATTCAGCATTTTGTTTAATTTATGGTAAAAATTAGTAAAACTCACCTATAGTGATATGATTGCCTTGAGTTATAGATTAGCTTTTTGAACTCTTGTTCTGGACAGTTTTTTTCAGCATCATCGAAATATAATATAAGTAATTTTTAGAGTCTTCATTGGTTTGGTATCATCTAAGTAGGTGATAGAATTTGAAAGAAATTTTTGCTGTGTTGGAGAAGTGTGCTGTCTTCAGAATCCATGTAGTTTGAGTCTTCATTGATTTGGTATCATTTAAGTAAGTCGTAGATTTTGAAAGGAATTCTTGCTGTGTTGGAGAAGTAGACTGTCTTCAAAATTCATGTAGTTTGAGTCTTCATTGGTTTGGTATCATTTAAGTAGGTGGTAGATCTTGAAATGAATTTTTGCTGTGTTGGAGAAGTATGCTGTCTTCAAAATTCATGTAGTTTGAGTCTTCATTGGTTTGGTATCATCTAAGTAGGTGATAGATCTTGAAAGAAATTATTGCTGTGTTGGAGAAGTGTGCTGTCTTCAGAATCCATGTAGTTTGAGTTTTCATTGATTTGGTATCATATAAGTAAGTCGTAGATCTTGAAAGGAATTCTTGCTGTGTTGGAGAAGTAGACTGTCTTCAAAATTCATGTAGTTTGAGTCTTCATTGGTTTGGTATCATTTAAGTAGGTGGTAGATCTTGAAATGAATTTTTGCTGTGTTGAAGAAGTATGCTGTCTTCAAAATTCATGTAGTTTGAGTCTTCATTGGTTTGGTATCATCTAAGTAGGTGGTAGAGCTTGAAAGGAATTCTTTCTGTGTTGGAGAAGTATGCTGTCTTCAAAATTCATGTAGTTTGAGTCTTCATTGGTTTGGTATCATCTAAGTAGGTGGTAGATCTTGAAATGAATTCTTGCTGTGTTGGAGAAGTGCGCTGTCTTAAAAATCAATGTAGTTTGAGTCTTCATTGATTTGGTATCATCTAATTAAGTCGTAGATCTTGAAAGGAATTCTTGCTGTGTTGGAGAAGTATACTGTCTTCAAAATTCATGTAGTTTGAGACTTCATTGGTTTGGTATCATTTAAGTAGGTGGTAGATCTTGAAATGAATTTTTGCTGTGTTGGAGAAGTGTGCTGTCTTCAAAATTCATGTAGTTTGAGTCTTCATTGGTTTGGTATCATCTAAGTAGGTGCTAGATCTTGAAAGGAGTTCTTGCTGTGTTGGAGAAGTCGGCTGTCTTCAAAATTCATGTAGTTTGAGTCTTCATTGGTTTGGTATCATCTAAGTAGGTGGTAGATCTTGAAATGAACTCTTGCTCTGTTGGAGAAGTGTGCTGTCTTCAAAATTTATGTAGTTTGAGTCTTCATTGGTTTGGTATCATCTAAGTAGGTGGTAGATCTTGAAAGAAATTCTTGCTGTGTTGGAGAAGTCGACTGTCTTCAAAATTCATGTAGTTTGAGTCTTCATTGGTTTGGTATCATCTAAGCAGGTGGTAGATCTTGAAAGGAGTTCTTGCTGTGTTGGAGAAGTCGACTGTCTTCAAAATTCATGTAGTTTGAGTCTTCATTGGTTTGGTATCATCTAAGCAGGTGGTAGATCTTGAAATGAATTCTTGCTGTGTTGGAGAAGTGCGCTGTCTTCGAAATTGATGTAGTTTGAGTCTTCATTGGTTTTGTATCATCTAAGTAGGTGGTAGATCTTGAAAGAAATTCTTGCTGTGTTGGAAAAGTCGACTGTCTTCAAAATTTATGTAGTTTGAGTCTTCATTGGTTTGGTATCATCTAAGTAGGTGGTAGATCTTGAAATGAATTCTTGCTGTGTTGGAGAAGTGCGCTGTCTTCAAAATCGATGTAGTTTGAGTCTTCATTGATTTGGTATCAGGTATCATCTAATTAAGTCGTAGATCTTGAAAGGAATTCTTGCTGTGTTGGAGAAGTATGCTGTCTTCAAAATCCATGTAGTTTGAGTCTTCATTGGTTTGGTATCATTTAAGTAAGTGGTAGATCTTGAAATGAATAAATATTTGCTGTGTTGGAGAAGTATGCTGTCTTCAAAATTCATGTAGTTTGAGTCTTCATTGGTTTGGTATCATCTAAGTAGGTGGTAGATCTTGAAAGGAGTTCTTGCTGTGTTGGAGAAGTCGACTGTCTTCAAAATTCATGTAGTTTGAGTCTTCATTGGTTTGGTATCATCTAAGTAGGTGGTAGATCTTGAAATGAATTCTTGCTGTGTTGGAGAAGTGTGCTGTCTTCATCTTCATTGGCTTGGTATCATCTAAGTAGGTGGTAGATCTTGAAATGAACTCTTGTTGTGTTGGGGAAGTATGCTGTCTTCAAAATCTATGTAGTTTGAGTCTTCATTGGTTTGGTATCATCTAAGTAGGTGGTAGATCTTGAAAGGAATTCTTGCTCTTGCTGTGTTGGAGAAGTGTGCTGTCTTGAAAATTGATGTAGTTTGAGCCTTCATTGGTTTGGTATCATCTAAGTAGGTGGATCTTGAAAGGAATTCTTGCTGTGTCACATAAGTAGGAGAGAAAGTCATGTTGTTTTACATCTATCATTGGTGTTGGTAGATCTTGACCACATGTTTATAGTCTTTGCTACTGCTGCATTTCGTCTCAAACAAGACTCCAAAGTAGACATCATAACTACAAAATACAAAAAAATTGATTGTTACAATTGAATCATTTATTTTCATTGGCTTTAGCTTTATGTACATAGAGTAGCGAAGAAAAAGTTTGTGTGAGTCTAAAACTATCTAGTAGAGACAAATTTATATCTAGGTTCAACTAGCATTGAATAATTATTATTTTGTTAATAATAAATAAGTAGAGTCTGCTACTTTACTAGAGCTTGGACAAACACTTATTTTAAAAATGAATAATTAGAGCTTTCTACTAGTGTTAAATGATTATTGATAATAATTTACCTTATCACCACTTAGAGCCAGATGATTTAATTAACTAAAGACAAATAATTATTTTAGCATTTCTTACCTTGATGCTGGATGTTCTCCTAGTAGCTGTAGTAGATGATGGTTCTACGCTTGCTGTTAAAGAACTGGATGCTTTCTGTGTGAAAACAGTGGCTCTTAAATAGCTAAAGTTGCACTGATTAAACCCTATGAATCAGCATTTTTTCCAATGCTTTCGCGGGAATAAATAAGTTATTTTCACGCGAATAGAAACAGTTGCTTTCGCGGGAATAAATAGTTTATTTTCACGCGAATAGAAACAGTTGCTTTCGCGGGAATAAATAGTTTATTTTCACGCGAATAGAAACTGTTGCTTTCGCGGGAATAAATAGTTTATTTTCACGCGAATAGAAACAGTTGCTTTCGCGGGAATAAATAATTTATTTTCACACAAATAGAAACAGTTGCTTTCGCGGGAAGAAATAGTTTATTTTCACGCGAATAGAAACAGTTGCTTTCGCGGGAATAAAGAATTTATTTTCACACGAATAGAAACAGTTGCTTTTGCGGGAATAAATAGTTTATTTTCACGCGAATAGAAACAGTTGCTTTCGCCGGAATAAATAGTTTATTTTCACGCGAATAGAAACAGTTGCTTTCGCGGGAATAAATAATTTATTTTCACACGAATAGAAACAGTTGCTTTCGCGGGAATGAATAGTTTATTTTCACGCGAATAGAAACAGTTGCTTTCGCGGGAATAAATAGTTTATTTTCACGCGAATAGAAACAGTTGCTTTCGCGGGAATAAATAGTTTATTTTCACGCGAATAGAAACAGTTGCTTTCGCGGGAATAAATAGTTTATTTTCACGCGAATAGAAACAGTTGCTTTCGCGGGAATAAATAGTTTATTTTCACGCGAATAGAAACAGTTGCTTTCGCGGGAATAAATAGTTTATTTTCACGCGAATAGAAACTGTTGCTTTCGCGGGAATAAATAGTTTATTTTCACGCGAATAGAAACAGTTGCTTTCGCGGGAATAAATAATTTATTTTCACGCGAATAGAAACAGTTGCTTTCGCGGGAATAAATAGTTTATTTTCACGCGAATAGAAACTGTTGCTTTCGCGGGAATAAATAGTTCATTTTCACGCGAATAGAAACCGTTGCTTTCGCGGGAATAAATAATTTGTTTTCATACGAATAGAAACAGTTGCTTTCGCGGGAATAAATAATTTATTTTCACGCGAATAGAAACAGTTGCTTTCACGGGAATAAATAGTTTATTTTCACGCGAATAGAAACAGTTGCTTTCGCGGGAATAAATAGTTTATTTTCACGCGAATAGAAACAGTTGCTTTCGCGGGAATAAACAGTTTTTATTCCCGCGAAAGCATTGGAAAAAATGCTGATTCATAGGGTTTAATCAGTGCAACTTTAGCTATTTAAGAGCCACTGTTTTCACTTAGAAAGCATCCAGTTCTTCAACAGCAAACGGAGAAGCATCATCTACTACAGCTACTAGGAGAGCATCAAGGTAAGAAATGCTAAAATAATTATTTGTCTTTAGTTAATTAAATCATCTGGCTCTAAGTGGTGATAAGGTAAAAAATAATCAACAATCATTTAACACTAGTAGAAAGCTCTAATTATTTGTTTTTAAACTAAATATTAAAAACTTGTGAAAATGAACTGGTAACATTACGTCGACTGAAATAATGCCTAAAACAACTCGCATAAATTTTGGTCTGACCAAAAACGGACGGAAAACCTTTACCTTTAGAGCGAGTACAAAATTATCATAACTTGCTATAGCGAATATTCTAAGAAATATTTGTTTTTTCCGTTGCTAACTTAACGTAAATATTTGTAACGGATGTCACATGATCTCAATCGGTTTTTGTCAACTGAAACACTTAGTTACTCGTAAACATTTGATACTCGCTTGTTTTTTGGTTGATAACAGCAATATCCCAATTTGCTTTATCGTAAATATTTCAAAAACGGATATCGAGTGATTTCTGTTAGTATTTTCTACCAAATCGCTTAGTTACTCGTAAACATTTGAAAATCGCTTGATTTTTTCGTTGATAAAACATGTCGCAAGTATCTATTAACAATTATTACCGTGATTTCAATCAGTTTTCCTTACTAGATTACTTAGTTACTCATCAACATTTCATAATCGCTTTCATTAATAGTCGTTGCAAAGCAATGTTGTATTTAAAAAATATTACTACGATTCCAATCAATTTGGTTTTAATTATTTATATTTAAAATAATCGAACCTCAACTAGAATTCACTCCTAGGTAATTTGTCTTTACTAGATAATTTTATGCTAATAGTAATAGTATCTAAGTTATTTCTTTGTAAGATCGCAGACTTTGACATTAACAAAATTGTGTGTTTGTCCGAGCACTAGTAAAATAACTGACTCTAATTATTTATTGTTAACAAAGTAATTAATATTTAATGCTAGTTGAACCTAGATATTAATTTATCTCTACTAGATAGTTTCATACTCACACAAACTGTTTCTTTGCTACTTTATGTATATGAAGATAAAACCAATGAAAATAAATGAAACAATTGTAACAATCAATTTTTTTGTATTTTGTAGACACAATGCCTACTTTGGACTCTTGTTTGAAACAAAACGCAGTAGCAGCAAAGACTATAAAACATCTGGATAAGATCCAATTGAAGTAACTGCAGATAACTAAAGGAAAAACATGTGCTACAGCATACAGAGTGAACAAGGTGTGTGTAGATTATTACTCAGTCTCATTACACTACTATTACTAAGAATTATTGTAGGTGTTGGATAAAGGATTGAGTATAACAAAGTCATGTTTGAGCTAATAAGTTGTTGCTAAGATGTTTGAATTAACAACTAGGTAGCTAAAATAAGTTTTTCATGAGGATCTCCTGACAGTTGTGATTCCTTGAGTGGTGAGCAGACTTTTAAATCTACTGTAGTTATCTTTTGTTGATCTTATTGAGTCTTTATCAGTTAGTACATCTTGCAACAAATTCTTTGATAGCTTAGCGCTAAGCCATATTCCCTTGAGTTTTATCCTGTCAGTATCCAGATCGTATTTTCCAGAATCTCTCAATTGATACAATATTTTTACACCTAACGCTTGATTGTCTTTACTAGCTGTCATGTCGGATACTTTCTTTTTAAACTCTTCTAATTGTTGCATCATTCTCTCCGAATCTCTATTGCTATCATCGTCAATTGTGTTTCTATCAAACGATGATGGTGAGAGCTTTGGTGTTTTAGCAGAGCTCCAGCTCTTTGGTTGCTTGTACTCTCCCCTAATCTTTCCAACATCACTCCGATAGGTTTTGTGCTTTGAACATTTTCATTTGTCTTTTTGCGCTCAAGCAACTCGTTTTTGATTCCCATTACTATTTCATTCGTTTCAACCAAAATATTCTGGATTTTCTCGATATCTCTCACCATTTTGTCTTTTGTCGGGTTGTCATACAATGATGACGCAAACTTGTCTTGGTCTGTTGATTTAGCCCCACTGTTCTTTTCCATCAAACTATGATACTCCTCTTCTGGTATAACAAAATAACGTTCACCATATTTTAAAGGAGGAAGATTCATTTTGTATTGATATTAAAACCTGTGCAATCAGGATGATTATAGGCTCTAAAAAAAGCTACCTCTCCCAATCTGCATTAAAATTTGTTGTTTGTCAGCAATCAGTGTTTGTACCTCCTTGAAGCGCTACTACCTAATAAACTGAGTTGTGTACTGATTAGTTTTTTGTAGCTCTTTTTTGAAGCCTCCTCTCTCCTCTACCAAATACTCCTCTCTGCTCTCTTGCAGTTATTTCCCAAATACTGTAAATTTTAACCATCTAGAGGACTAATTTGGTGATTTTCCAACATATTTTATAGCATTCAATATAGTTATTATGTCATAGATGTATATTATTCAATCTAGATATAAATATATCCGTAAATATGTACATAGTTATCCATATATACATGGTTGTATAAAAAACTAAAAAATCTCTCTCTCTCCTCTCTTCTCTCTCCTCTGTACATAGCTATAAAATGTTAATATGGATATGAATTTGGACATGCGCATGTACATAAATATGAACATAGGTATGTACATAAATGGACATGAATATGGATATGTAGATAAATGGACATGAATATGGACATGAATATGGACATGTACCTATTCATGTCCATTTATGCACATGTACATGAATATGGACATGCGCGTATTTACTGACTCTAGCTATATTATATAGGAAGATTTTCCCTACTTATTATGTAATAAATGTATATAATCATACAATGATTCATTTTTGATCAATATATTCATTCAATTTAGATATATCTCCTCTCTCCTCTCTCTATGTAGATATAAATATACCCATAAATATGTACATAATTAACCATATATACATAAATGTATAGAAAACTAAAAAATCTCTCTCCTCTCTCTCTTTCTTTCTATCATGATACCATATGTATGTATGTATGCATTGGTTGTCATTACGAGTTGTGGTGCTTTGTATTACTTAGTATTTACTGACTCTAGCTATATTATATAGGAAGATTTTCCCTACTTATTATGTAATCAGGTATATAATCAGATAATGTTTCATTTTTGATCAATATATTTATTCAATGTAGAAATATCTCCTCTCTCTCTATGTAGATATAAATATACCCATAAATATGTACATAATTAACCATATATATATATAGGAATGTAGAGAAAACTAAAGAATCTCCCTCTCCTCTCTCCCTCCCTCTCTCCTCTCTCTCTCCCTCTATCCTCTATCTCTTTCTTTCTCTCAAGATACCATATGTATGTATTGATTGTCGTTACAGGTTGTAGTGCTTTGTATTACTTAGTATTTACTGACTCTAGCTATATTATATAGGAGGATTTTCCCTACTTATTATGTAATCAATGTATATAATCTTATAATGTTTCATTTTTGATCAATATATTTATTCAATGTAGATAAAACTCCTCTCTCCTCTCTCCTCTCTCCTCTCTCTCTTCTCTCTCCTTTCTCTCAAGATGCCATATGAGTTCGAATTATGTAAAAAACTATCAAAACTTAAATGCCATACATTCAAAATCTAACTGCCATATGAGTTCAAATCAAGTAAAAAAATAATCAAAACTCAAATGCCACTTAAATGCCACTCAAATGCCACTCAAATGCCACTCAAATACCTCTCAAATGAAATACAATATAAACTCGGCGAATTCACCCAACGTCGTAACTCATTTCATAACCCCCAAGATCAAATCCACAAAAAAACACTTGGTAGGGAGATCTGCTCATAAATTACTACTGACTACGACGTTGTGTCATGACGCGACGTTGTTCATCAAACTGCAGTTCACTCAACAATGTTGTGTCATGACATAACGTCCTAATAGGCCCCTTCTGTGAAAAAAACACGCCATATCTACTTGTAATTTCAACAGTTTAAATTGGAATTTCTTCCAGCAAAAAAGTTCAAATTTTCTCAAAATCATTAAAAATTGCTTCTCCTTGAAAAACTTGTAAACTTACTATTGAAAACTGTTGATGCCTGTGTACATATACCATAGCTGCACACCCCCATATAAAAATCATGCAGTTTTGATGAAAAGTGACAGAGCTATTTAGCATTTATTGAACAAAAATAGCTGTTGAAGAGGCTTGCGGAAAGTGGAATAGCTGTGACACCGTGGCTTCCTTAACTCGAGAAAAATACTTTCATAAAATTTCAGATGTGTCCCTACGTAACCAACTATTTTTTAGAGAGTTCTGATCAGCGAATCTGTAGTTATAGAAGAAGAAAATTCGCGAAAGAAAAATAATAAGAATAACTAGACTAAAATGTTTTCTCTGTAGAGAAAATAAAAGCCATACAGATGCACGGTTCGATGCAAAAAAAAATTGTTCAAATTCGACTTACGGTTCAAAAGTTATGGAGCAAAATGCATTTTTTGAGGAGTTATCCTCTCGGTATCTGATTGGAAACGCAGCTAGTAATGAAATTTGGCAGCTTTCCAAATAAGCAGCTCATGGTTTGAATGATTATGAACGCATCCAGTTGTTTTTACCCGACTAACTTCCCTTGTCAAGACGGAAACTGGTTTATTTTAGGAGTTACCCTCTCAACAAACCTTTCAAAGTTTTTAGGCAATTACTGTAGTGACAGAATATAACAGTTAGATCAGACAAGCTGTGCATATTGACGATAAATGCACATATAACTTAAAAGTTGTCCTCTCTGTATAATGTTTAACATCCAAAAACATAAGCAACCCAGTTCTGCTCATATATTACTACTGTTCATTTTTTCTTCGGAATGTTAGTCAATGTGACTGAATCAATGTGTCTTCCAAAATCGGTTATGATCAACGTAAGTAAGAACCAATAAAAACTGTTATTGCTTCGAGTTTTAATGGAAAAGCGTGTTGTGGTGTGAAACCATTGTATATGGCATTATTGGCTGTAAAACATGCACACATGGCTTTGATTAAAAAATTTTTTAGTGACTTGTAACAAATGGTTCAGAAGTTAAAAAGCAATATGAGGGTTCTGTTAGGAGTTCTCTTCTCCGAGATGGCAGGCAACTCTCTGAATTGCCTGTCAAAGTACACATGCATTTGGCAACATTCCAAGCAAGCTAGTTAATGCTAATGCCTCTATTCTTGAATGAACTATGACGTTGCGTCATTACCCAGCTCAGTTCATAACGTTGTTGATCCAACTGCAATTGGCAACATTCCAAGCAAGTTACTCAACGCTAATGCCTCTATTCGTTTGAGCAGACTATGACATTGTGTCATGACGCAGCTCACTTCATAAGGTCCTTGATCAAACTGCAGTTCACTTAACAACGTTGTGTCATGACATAACGTCGTAATAGGCCCCTCCTGTGGGAAAACATGCCATATCTACTTGTATATCCACAGTTTAGATTGGAATTTCTTCCAGCAGACTATGACGTTGTGTCATGACGCGACGTTGTTGATCAAACTGCAGTTCACTCAACAACGTTGTGTCATGACATAACGTCCTAATAGGCCCCTCCTGTGAGAAAACACGCCATATCTACTTGTATTTCCACAGTTTAGATTGGAATTTCTTCCAGCAAAAAAGTTCAAATTTTCTCAAAATCATTAAAAATTGCCTCTCCTTGAAAAACTTGTAAACTTACTATTTAAAGCTTTTGATGCCTGTGTACATCTACCATAGCTGCACACCCACGTATAAAAAGCATGCAGTTTGGATGAACAATGACAGAGCTATTTAGCATTTATTGAACAAAAATGGCTGTTGAAGAGGCTTGCGGAAAATGGAATAGCTGTGACACCGTGACTTTTTTAACTTGAAAAAAAATATTTCGTTAATTTCCAGATGTACCCCTACGTAACCAACTATTTTTTAGAGAGTTCTGATCAGCGAATCTGTAGTTATAGAAGAAGACAGAAACTGAAATCTAGTGGTTAGAATGCGGCGAAAGAAAAATAATAACTAGACTAAAATGTTTTCTCTGTAGAGAAAATAAAAGCCATACAGATGCACAGTTGAACGAAAAAAAAATTGTTCAATTTCGACTTACGGTTCAAAAGTTATGGTGAAAATGCACTTTTTGAGGAGTTATCCTCTCGGTATCTGATTGAAAACGCAGCTATTAATGAAATTACATGATACAAGAAAAATTGGCAGCTTTCCAAGTAAGCGGCTCATGGTTTGAATGATTATGAGCGCATTCAATTGTTTTTACACGACTAACTTCCCTTGTCAAGACGGAAACTGGTTTATTTTAGGAGTTACCCTCTCAACCAATCTTTCAAAGTTTTTAGGCAATTACTGTAGTGACAGAATATAACATTCAGATCAGACAAGCTGTGCATATTGACGATAAATGCACATATAACTTAAAAGTTGTCCTCTCTGTATAATGATTAACATCCAAAAACATAAGCAACCCTGTTCTGCTCATATATTACTACTGTTCATTTTTTTTTCGGAATGTTAGTCAATGTGACTTAATCTATGTGTCTTCCAAGATCGGTTATGATCAACGTAAGAACCAATAAAAACTGGTATTGCTTTGCGTTTACATGGAAGAGCGTGTAGTGGTGTGAAACCATTGTATGCGGCATTATTGGCTGTAAAACATGCACACATGGCTTTGATTAAAAAAAGTTTTAGTGACTTGCGACAAACGGTTCAAAAGTTAAAGAGCAATATAAGTGTTTCGTTCGGAGTTGTTTTCTCCGAGGTGGCAGGCAACTCTCTAAATGGTCTGTCAAAGTACACATGCACTTGGCAACATTCCAAGTAAGTTACTCAATGCAAATGTCTCTATTCGTTTGAGCAGACTATGACGTTGTGTCATTACGCAGCTCAGTTAACAACGTTGTTGATCAAACTGCTGCTTGCTTAAAGACGTCGTGTCATGACTTAAAGTCCTAATAGGCCTCTCCTGTGAGAAAACCTGCCATATCTACTTGTATTCCAACAGTTTATATTGGAATTTCTTCCAGCAGACTATGACGGTGTGTCATGACGCAACGTCCTTGATCAAACTGCAGTTCACTCAACAACGTTGTGTCATGACATAACGTCCTAATAGGCCCCTGCTGTGAGAAAACACGCCATATCTACTTGTATTTCCACAGTTTAGACTGGAATTTCTTCCACTAAAAAAGTTCAAATTTTCTGAAAATCACTAAAAATTGCCTCTCCTTGAAAACCTTGTAAACTTGGTATTGAAAACTTTTGAAGCCTGTGTACAGCTGCCATAGCTGCACACCCTCATATAAATATCATGCAGTTTTGATGAAAAGTGACAGAGTTATTCAGCATTTATTGAACAAAAATGACTGTTGAAGAGGCGTGCAAAAAGTGGAATAGCTGTGACGTGGTAACTTTTTTAACTTGAAAAAAAATATTTCGTTAATCTCCAGATGTGCCCCTACGTAACCAACTAATTTTTAGAGAGTTCTAATCAGCGAATCTGTAGTTATAGAAGAAGACAGAAACTGAAATCTAGTGGTTAGAGTGCGGCGAAAGAAAAATAATAATAAGACTAGAAAAGATTATTTTTTCTGTAGAAAAATTAAAAGCCATACAGATGCTCAGTCTGACGAAAAAAAAATGGTCCATTTTCGACTTACGGTTTGAAAGTTATGGAGAAAAATGCAATTTTTGAGGAGTTATCCTCTCGGTATCTGATGGAAAACGCAGCTATTAATGAAGTTACATGATGCAAAACAATTTGGCAGTTTTCCAAGTAAGCAGCTCATGGTTTGAATGATTATGAACGCATCCAGTTGTTTTTACACGACTAACTTCCCTTGTCAAGACGGAAACTGGTTTATTTTAGGAGTTACCCTCTCAACAAAACTTTCAAAGTTTCAGGCAGTTACTATAGTGACAGAACATAATATTTTGATGAGAGAAGCTGCGCAATTTGATGATATATTTACATGCAACCTAAGAGTTGTCCTCTCTGTAGAATGTTTAACATTCAAAAACATAAACAACCCTGTTCTGCTCATATATTACTACTGTTCATTATTTTTTCGGAATGTTAGTCAATGTGACTTAATTAATGTGTCTTCCAAGATTGGTTATGATCAACGTAAGAACCAATAAAAACTGGTATTTCTTTGAGTTTAACTGGAAGAGCGTGTTGTGGTGTGAAACCATTATATGCGGCATTATTGGCTGTAAAACATGCACACATGGCTTTCATTAAAAAAAGTTTTAGTGACTTGCGACAAACGGTTCAAAAGTTAAAGAGCAATATAAGTGTTTTGTTCGGAGTTATCTTCTCCGAGATGGCAGGCAACTCTCTAAATGGTATGTCAAAGTACTCATGCACTTGGCAACATTCCAAGTAGGTTACTCAATGCTCATGGCTCTATTCGTTTGAGCAGACTATGACGTTGTGTCATTACACAGCTCACTTCACAACGACGTTGATCAAACTGCTGCTTGCTTAAATACGTCGTGTCATGACTTAAAGTCCTAATAGGCCTCTCCTGTGAGAAAACCTGCCATATCTACTTGTATTCCAACAGTTTATATTGGAATTTCTTCCAGCAGACTATGACGGTGTGTCATGACGCAACGTCCTTGATCAAACTGCAGTTCACTCAACAACGTTGTGTCATGACATAACGTCTTAATAGGCCCCTCCTGTGAGAAAACACGCCATATCTACCTATAATTTCAACAGTTCAAATTGGAATTTCTTCCAGCAAAAAAGTTCAAATTTTCTCAAAATCATTAAAAATTGCCTCTCCTTGAAAACCTTGTAAACTTACTATTGGAAACTGTTGATGCCTGTGTACATATACCATAGCTGCACACCCCCATATAAAAATCATGCAGTTTTGATGAAAAGTGACAGAGCTATTTAGCATTTATTGAACAAAAATAGCTGTTGAAGAGGCTTGCGGAAAGTGGAATAGCTGTAACACCGTGACTTTCTTAACTCGAGAAAAATACTTTCATAAAATCTCAGATGTGTCCCTACGTAACCAACTATTGTTTAGAGAGTTCCGATCAGCGAATCTGTAGTTATAGAAGAAGAAAGTTCGCGAAAGAAAAATAATAATAATAATAATAATAATAACTAGACTAAAATGTTTTCTCTGTAGAGAAAATAAAAGCCATACAGATGCACGGTTCGATGCAAAAAAAAATTGTTCAAATTCGACTTACGGTTCAAAAGTTATGGAGCAAAATGCATTTTTTGAGGAGTTATCCTCTCGGAATCCATCTGAAAAGGCAACTATTAGTAACTTTACATGGTACAAAGAAAGTTGGCAGCTTTCCAAGTAAGCAGCTCATGGCTTGAATGATTATGAACGCATCAAGTTGTTTTTATACGCCCAAATTGCCTGACCAAGACGGAAATTGAATTATTTTCGGAGTTACCCTCTCAACAAAACTTTCAAAATTTTTAGGCAGTTACTATAGTGACAGAACATAACAATTAGACGAGACCAGCTGCGCAATTTGATGATATATGTTAATATAGCTTAGGAGTTGTCCTCTCTGTTTAATGTTTAACATCAATACACACAAACAACACAGTTCTGCTCATATATTACTACTGTTCATTTTTTCTTCGGAATGTTGGTCAATGTGACTGAATCAATGTGTCTTTCAAAATCGGTTAAGATCAGCGTAGGTAAGAACCAATAAAAACTGTTATTGCTTTGAGTTTTAATGGAAAAGCGTGTTGTGGTGTTAAACCATTGTATATGGCATTATTGGCTGTAAAACATGCACACATGGCTTTGATTAAAAAAAGTTTTAGTGACTTGCAACAAATGGTTCAGAAGTTAACAAGCAATATGAGGGTTCTGTTAGGAGTTTTCTTCTCCGAGATGGCAGGCAACTCTCTGAATTGCCTGTCAAAGTACACATGCATTTGGCAACATTCCAAGCAAGCTAGTTAATGCTAATGCCTCTATTCACTTGAATGAACTATGACGTTGCGTCATTATGCAGCTCAGTTCATAACGTTGTTGATCCAACTGCAATTGGCAACATTCCAAGCAAGTTACTCAACGCTAATGCCTCTATTGGTTTGAGCAGACTATGACGTTGTGTCATGACACAGCTAACTGCGCAACGTTGTTGATCAAACTGCAGTTCACTCAACAACGTTGTGTCATGACATAACGTCCTAATAGGCCCCTGCTGTGAGAAAACACGCCATATCTACTTGTATTTCCACAGTTTAGACTGGAATTTCTTCCACTAAAAAAGTTCAAATTTTCTGAAAATCACTAAAAATTGCCTCTCCTTGAAAACCTTGTAAACTTGGTATTGAAAACTTTTGAAGCCTGTTTACAGCTGCCATAGCTGCACACCCTCATATAAATATCATGCAGTTTTGATGAAAAGTGACAGAGTTGTTCAGCATTTATTGAACAAAAATGACTGTTGAAGAGGCGTGCGAAAAGTGGAATAGCTGTGACGTGGTAACTTTTTTAACTTGAAAAAAAATATTTCGTTAATCTCCAGATGTGCCCCTACGTAACCAACTAATTTTTAGAGAGTTCTAATCAGCGAATCTGTAGTTATAGAAGAAGACAGAAACTGAAATCTAGTGGTTAGAGTGCGGCGAAAGAAAAATAATAATAAGAAAACCTACTAAAACAATAGCCATACAGATTATATCTGTATGGCTAATAACAATAAAACCTACTAAAACAATAGCCATACAGATTATATCTGTATGGCTAATAATAATAATAATAAAACCTACTAAAACAATAGCCATACAGATTATATCTGTATGGCTAATAAGAAAACCTACTAAAACAATAGCCATACAGATTATATCTGTATGGCTAATAATAATAATAACTAGAAAAAGTTTTTTTTTCTGTAGAAAAATTAAAAGCCATACAGATGCTCAGTCTGACGAAAAAAAAATGATCCATTTTCCACTTACGGTTCAAAAGTTATGGAGAAAAATGCATATTTTGAGGAGTTATCCTCTCGGTATGTGATGAAAAACGCAATTATTAATGAAATTACATGTTGCAGAGTAATTTGGCAGCTTTCCAAGTAAGCAGCTCATGGTTTGAATGATTATGAACGCATCCAGTTGTTTTTACACGACTAACTTCCCTTGTCAAGACGGAAACTGGTTTGTTTTTGGAGTTACCCTCTCAACAAAACTTTTAAAGTTTTGAGGCAGTTACTATAGTGACAGAACATAACATTTAGATGAGACAAGCTGCGCAATTTGATGATATATGTACATTTAACTTGGGAGTTGTCCTCTCTGTATAATGTGAAACATCAAAACACACAAACAACACTGTTCTGCTCATATATTACTACTGTTCATTCATTACTTTTTGCGGAATGTTAGTCGATGTGAGTGAATTGAAGTTTTTTCCAAGATTGGTTATGATCAACGTAACAATCAATAAAAACTGGTATTGCTTTGAGTTTTAATGGAACAGCGTGTTGCAGTGTGAAACCATTGTATGCGGCATGGCTTTGATTAAAAAAAGTTTTAGTGAGTTGCGACAAACGATTCAAAAGTTAAAGAGCAATGTAAGTCTTTTGTTTGGAGTTGTTTTCTCCGAGGTGGCAGGCAACTCTCTAAATGGTCTGTCATAGTACCCATGCACTTGGCAACATTCCAAGTAAGTTACTCAATGCTAATGCCCTATTCGTTTGAGCAGACTATGACGTTGTGTCATGACGCAGCTCACTTCATAACGTCCTTGATCAAACTGCAGTTCACTCAACAACGTCGTGTCATGACATAACATCGTAATAGGCCCCTCCTGTGGGAAAACATGCCATATCTACTTGTATATCCACAGTTTAGATTGGAATTTCTTCCAGCAGACTATGACGTTGTGTCATGACGCGACGTTGTTGATCAAACTGCAGTTCACTCAACAACGTTGTGTCATGACATAACGTCCTAATAGGCCCCTCCTGTGAGAAAACACGCCATATCTACTTGTATTTCCACAGTTTAGATTGGAATTTCTTCCAGCAAAAAAGTTCAAATTTTCTCAAAATCATTAAAAATTGCCTCTCCTTGAAAAACGTGTAAACTTACTATTGAAAACTTTTGATGCCTGTGTACATCTACCATAGCTGCACACCCTCGTATAAAAATCATGCAGTTTGAATGAACAATGACAGAGCTATTCAGCATTTATTGAACAAAAACGGCTGTTGAAGAGGCTTGCGGAAAGTGGAATAGCTGTGACATGGTGACTTTCGCAACTTGAAAAAAAATATTTCGTTAATCTCGAGATGTGCACCTACGTAACCAACTAATATTTAGAGAGTTCTGATCAGCGAATCTGTAGTTATAGAAGAAGAAACTTCGCGAAAGAAAAATAATAATAACTAGACTAAAATGTTTTCTCTGTAGAGAAAATAAAAGCCATACAGATGCACGGTTCAACGAAAAAAAATTTGTTCAAATTCGACTTACAGTTCAAAAGTTATGGAGAAAAATGCATATTTTAAGGAGTTATCCTCTCGGTATCTGATTTAAAACGCAGCTATTGATGAAATTACATGATTCAAAGAAACATGGCAGCTTTCCAAGTAAGCAGCTCATGGCTTGAGTACTTATGATTGCATCAAGTTGTCTTTATACGACTAACTTCCCTTGTCAAGACGGAAACTGGTTCATTTTAGGAGTTACCCTCTCAACAAAACTTTCAAAGTTTATATGCAGTTACTATAGTGGCAGAACATAACATTTAGATGAGACAAGCTGCGCAATTTGATGATATACGTACATATAACTTAGGAGTTGTCCTCTCTGTAGAATGTTTAACATTCGAAAACATAAACAACCCTGTTCTGCTCATATATTACTACTGTTCATTCATTACTTTTTGCGGAATGTTAGTCGATGTGACTGAATCAATGTGTCTTCCAAGATCGGTTATGATCAACGTAAGAACCAATAAAAACTGGTATTTCTTTGAGTTTTAATGGAACAGCGTGTTGTGGTGTGAAACCATTGTATGCGGCATTATTGGCTGTAAAACATGCACATTTGGCTTTGATTAAAAAAAGTTTTAGTGACTTGCGACAAACGGTTCAAAAGTTAAAGAGCAATATAAGGGTTTTGTTCGGAGTTGTCTTCTCCGAGTTGGCAGGCAACTCTCTAAATGGTACGTCAAAGTACGCATGCACTTGGCAACATTCCAAGCAAGCTAGTTAATGCTAATGCCTCTATTCACTTGAACTAACTATGACGTTGCGTAATTACGCAGCTCAGTTCATAACGTTGTTGATCCAACTGCACTTGGCAACATTCCAAGCAAGTTACTCAACGCTAATGCCTCTATTCGTTTGAGCAGACTATAACGTCGTGTCATGACTTAAAGTCCTAATAGGCCTCTCCTGTGAGAAAACCTGCCATATCTACTTGTATTCCAACAGTTTATATTGGAATTTCTTACAGCAGACTATGACGTTGTGTCATGACGCGACGTTGTTGATCAAACTGCAGTTCACTCAACAACGTCGTGTCATGACATAACGTCCTAATAGGCCCCTCCTGTGAGAAAACACGCCATATCTGCTTGTATTTCCACAGTTTAGATTGGAATTTCTTCCAGCAAAAAAGTTCCAATTTTCTCAAAATCATTAAAAATTGCCTCTCCTTGAAAAACTTGTAAACTTACTATTGAAAACTTTTGATGCCTGTGTACATCTACCATAGTTGCACACCCTCATATAAAAATCATGCAGTTTTGATGAAAAGTGACAGAGCTATTTAGCATTTATTGAACAAAAACGGCTGTTGAAGAGGCTTGCGGAAAGTGGAATAGCTGTGACATGGTGACTTTCGCAACTTGAAAAAAAATACTTCGTTAATCTCGAGATGTGCACCTACGTAACCAACTAATATTTAGAGAGTTCTGATCAGCGAATCTGTAGTTATAGAAGAATAAACTTCGCGAAAGAAAAATAATAATAACTAAAAAAGATTATTTTTTCTGTAGAAAAATTAAAAGCCATACAGATGCTCAGTCTGACGAAAAAAAAATGATCCATTTTCGACTTACGGTTCAAAAGTTATGGTGAAAATGCACTTTTTGAGGAGTTATCCTCTCGGTATCTGATTGAAAACGCAGCTATTAATGAAATTACATGATACAAAGTAAATTGGCAGCTTTCCAAGTAAGCGGCTCATGGTTTGAATGATTATGAGCGCATTCAATTGTTTTTACACGACTAACTTCCCTTGTCAAGACGGAAACTGGTTTATTTTAGGAGTTACCCTCTCAACCAATCTTTCAAAGTTTTTAGGCAATTACTGTAGTGACAGAATATAACATTTAGATCAGACAAGCTGTGCATATTGACGATAAATGCACATATAACTTAAGAGTTGTCCTCTCTGTATAATGTTTAACATCCAAAAACATAAGCAACCCTGTTCTGCTCATATATTACTACTGTTCATTATTTTTTCGGAATGTTAGTCAATGTGACTTAATCAATATCTCTTCCAAGATCGGTTATGATCAACGTAAGAACCAATAAAAACTGGTATTGCTTTGCGTTTACATGGAAGAGCGTGTAGTGGTGTGAAACCATTGTATGCGGCATTATTGGCTGTAAAACATGCACACATGGCTTTGATTAAAAAAAGTTTTAGTGACTTGCGACAAACGGTTCAAAAGTTAAAGAGCAATATAAGTGTTTCGTTCGGAGTTGTTTTCTCCGAGGTGGCAGGCAACTCTCTAAATGGTCTGTCAAAGTACACATGCACTTGGCAACATTCCAAGTAAGTTACTCAATGCAAATGTCTCTATTCGTTTGAGCAGACTATGACGTTGTGTCATTACGCAGCTCAGTTAACAACGTTGTTGATCAAACTGCTGCTTGCTTAAAGACGTCGTGTCATGACTTAAAGTCCTAATAGGCCTCTCCTGTGAGAAAACCTGCCATATCTACTTGTATTCCAACAGTTTATATTGGAATTTCTTACAGCAGACTATGACGTTGTGTCATGACGCGAGGTTGTTGATCAAACTGCAGTTCACTCAACAACGTCGTGTCATGACATAACGTCCTAATAGGCCCCTCCTGTGAGAAAACACGCCATATCTGCTTGTATTTCCACAGTTTAGATTGGAATTTCTTCCAGCAAAAAAGTTCAAATTTTCTCAAAATCCTTAAAAATTGCCTCTCCTTGAAAAACTTGTAAACTTACTATTGAAAACTTTCGATGCCTGTGTACATCTACCATAGCTGCACACCCTCACATAAAAATCATGCAGTTTTGATGAAAAGTGACAGAGCTATTTAGCATTTATTGAACAAAAATGGCTGTTGAAGAGGCCTGCGGAAAGTGGAATAGCTGTGACACCGTGACTTTCTTAACTCGAGAGAAATACTTTCATAAAATTTCAGATGTGTCCCTACGTAACCAACTATTTTTTAGAGAGTTCCGATCAGCGAATCTGTAGTTATAGAAGAAGAAAGTTCGCGAAAGAAAAATAATAATAATAATAATAATAACTAGACTAAAATGTTTTCTCTGTAGAGAAAATAAAAGCCATACAGATGCACGGTTCAACGAAAAAAAATTTGTTCAAATTCGACTTACAGTTCAAAAGTTATGGAGAAAAATGCATATTTTAAGGAGTTATCCTCTCGGTATCTGATTTAAAACGCAGCTATTGATGAAATTACATGATTCAACGAAACATGGCAGCTTTCCAAGTAAGCAGCTCATGGCTTGAGTACTTATGATTGCATCAAGTTGTCTTTATACGACTAACTTCCCTTGTCAAGACGGAAACTGGTTCATTTTAGGAGTTACCCTCTCAACAAAACTTTCAAAGTTTTTAGGCAGTTACTATAGTGGCAGAACATAACATTTAGATGAGACAAGCTGCGCAATTTGATGATATACGTACACATAACTTAGGAGTTGTCCTCTCTGTAGAATGTTTAACATTCAAAAACATAAACAACCCTGTTCTGCTCATATATTACTACTGTTCATTCATTACTTTTTGCGGAATGTTAGTCGATGTGACTGAATCAATGTGTCTTCCAAGATCGGTTATGATCAACGTAAGAACCAATAAAAACTGGTATTTCTTTGAGTTTTAATGGAACAGCGTGTTGTGGTGTGAAACCATTGTATGCGGCATTATTGGCTGTAAAACATGCACATTTGGCTTTGATTAAAAAAAGTTTTAGTGACTTGCGACAAACGGTTCAAAAGTTAAAGAGCAGTATAAGGGTTTTGTTCGGAGTTGTCTTCTCCGAGTTGGCAGGCAACTCTCTAAATGGTACGTCAAAGTACGCATGCACTTGGCAACATTCCAAGCAAGCTAGTTAATGCTAATGCCTCTATTCACTTGAACTAACTATGACGTTGCGTAATTACGCAGCTCAGTTCATAACGTTGTTGATCCAACTGCACTTGGCAACATTCCAAGCAAGTTACTCAGCGCTAATGCCTCTATTCGTTTGAGCAGACTATAACGTGGTGTCATGACTTAAAGTCCTAATAGGCCTCTCCTGTGAGAAAACCTGCCATATCTGCTTGTATTCCAACAGTTTATATTGGAATTTCTTACAGCAGACTATGACGTTGTGTCATGACGCGACGTTGTTGATCAAACTGCAGTTCACTCAACAACGTCGTGTCATGACATAACGTCCTAATAGGCCCCTCCTGTGAGAAAACACGCCATATCTGCTTGTATTTCCACAGTTTAGATTGGAATTTCTTCCAGCAAAAAAGTTCCAATTTTCTCAAAATCATTAAAAATTGCCTCTCCTTGAAAAACTTGTAAACTTACTATTGAAAACTTTTGATGCCTGTGTACATCTACCATAGTTGCACACCCTCATATAAAAATCATGCAGTTTTGATGAAAAGTGACAGAGCTATTTAGCATTTATTGAACAAAAACGGCTGTTGAAGAGGCTTGCGGAAAGTGGAATAGCTGTGACATGGTGACTTTCGCAACTTGAAAAAAAATACTTCGTTAATCTCGAGATGCGCACCTACGTAACCAACTAATATTTAGAGAGTTCTGATCAGCGAATCTGTAGTTATAGAAGAAGAAACTTCGCGAAAGAAAAATAATAATAATAATAAAACCTACTAAAACAATAGCCATACAGATTATATCTGTATGGCTAATAATAATAACTAGACTAAAATGTTTTCTCTGTAGAGAAAATAAAAGCCATACAGATGCACAGTTGAACGAAAAAAAAAATTGTTTAAATTCGACTTACGGTTCAAAAGTTATGGTAAAAATGGACTTTTTGAGGAGTTATCATCTCGGTATCTGATTGAAAACGCAGCTATTAGTGAAATTACATGATGCAAAGTAAATTGGCAGCTTTCCAAGTAAGCAGCTCATGGTTTGAATGATTATGAGCGCATTCAGTTGTTTTTACACGACTAACTTCCCTTGTCAAGACGGAAACTGGTTTATTTTAGGAGTTACCCTCTCAACAAAACTCTCAAAGTTTTTAGGCATTTACTATAGTGACAGAACATAACCGTTAGATGAGACAAGCTGCGCAATTTGATGATATATGTACATATAACTTATGAATTGTCCTCTCTGTTTATCGTTCAACATTCAAAAACATAAGCAACCCAGTTCTGCTCATATATTACTACTGTTCATTATTTTTTCGGAATGTTAGTCAATGTGACTGAATTGAAGTTTTTTCCAAGATCGGTTATGATCAACGTAAGAACCAAAAAAAATTGGTATAGCTTTGAGTTTTAATGGAAGAAAGTGTTGTGGAGTGAAACCATTATATACTGCATTACTTGCTGTAAAACATGCACACATGATTTTGATTGCAAAAAACTTTGAGCGACTTCCCACAAACACTTCAGAAGTTAAAAAGCAATATGAGGGTTCTATTAGGAGTTTTCTTCTCCGAGATGGCAGGCAACTGTCTGAATGATCTGTCAAAGTACACATGCACTTGGCAACATTCCAAGTAAGTTACTCAATGCTAATGCCTCTCTTCGCTTGAGCAGACTATGACGTTGCGTCATGACGCGACGTTGTTGATCAAACTGCAGTTCACTCAACAACGTCGTGTCATGACATAACGTCCTAATAGGCCTCTCCTGTGAGAAAACCTGCCATATCTACTTGTATTTCAACAGTTTAGATTGGAATTTCTTCCAGCAAAAAAGTTCAAATTTTCTCAAAATCATTAAAAATTGCTTCTCCTTGAAAAACTTGCAAACTTACTATTGAAAACTTTTGATGCCTGTGTACATCTACCATAGTTGCACACCCTCATATAAAAATCATGCAGTTTTGATGAAAAGTGACAGAGCTATTTAGCATTTATTGAACAAAAATGGCTGTTGAAGAGGCTTGCGGAAAGTGGAATAGCTGTGACATGGTGACTTTCGCAACTTGAAAAAAAATATTTCGTTAATCTCGAGATGTGCACCTACGTAACCAACTAATATTTAGAGAGTTCTGATCAGCGAATCTGTAGTTATAGAAGAAGAAACTTCGCGAAAGAAAAATAATAATAATAATAAAACCAGCTAAAACAATAGCCATACAGATTATATCTGTATGGCTAATAATAATAATAATAAAACCTACTAAAACAATAGCCATACAGATTATATCTGTATGGCTAACTAGAAAAGATTATTTTTTCTGTAGAAAAATTAAAAGCCATACAGATGCTCAGTCTGACGAAAAAAAATGATCCATTTTCGACTTACGGTTCGAAAGTTATGGAGAAAAATGCGATTTTTGAGGAGTTATCCTCTCGGTATCTGATGGAAAACGCAGCTATTAATGAAATTACATGATGCAAAACAATTTGGCAGCTTTCCAAGTAAGCAGCTCATGGTTTGAATGATTATGAACGCATCCAGTTGTTTTTACACGACTAACTTCCCTTGTCAAGACGGAAACTGGTTTATTTTAGGAGTTACCCTCTCAACAAAACTTTCAAAGTTTCAGGCAGTTACTATAGTGACAGAACATAATATTTTGATGAGAAGCTGCGCAATTTGATGATATATTTACATGCAACCTAAGAGTTGTCCTCTCTGTAGAATGTTAACCATTCAAAAACATAAACAACCCTGTTCTGCTCATATATTACTACTGTTCATTATTTTTTCGGAATGTTAGTCAATGTGACTTAATTAATGTGTCTTCCAAGATCGGTTATGATCAACGTAAGAACCAATAAAAACTGGTATTTCTTTGAGTTTAAATGGAAGAGCGTGTTGTGGTGTAAAACCATTGTATGCGGCATTATTGGCTGTAAAACATGCACACATGGCTTTGATTAAAAAAAGTTTTAGTGACTTGCGACAAACGATTCAAAAGTTAAAGAGCAATATAAGTGTTTTGTTCGGAGTTATCTTCTCCGAGATGGCAGGCAACTCTCTAAATGGTATGTCAAAGTGCCCATGCACTTGGCAACATTCCAAGTAGGTTACTCAATGCTCATGGCTCTATTCGTTTGAGCAGACTATGACGTTGTGTCATTACACAGCTCACTTCACAACGACGTTGATCAAACTGCTGCTTGCTTAAGACGTCCGTGTCATGACTTAAAGTCCTAATAGGCCTCTCCTGTGAGAAAACCTGCCATATCTACTTGTATTCCAACAGTTTATATTAGAATTTCTTCCAGCAGACTATGACGGTGTGTCATGACGCAATGTCCTTGATCAAACTGCAGTTCACTCAACAACGTTGTGTCATGACATAACGTCGTAATAGGCCCCTGCTGTGGGAAAACATGCCATATCTCCTTGTATTACAACAGTTTAGAACGGAATCTCTTCCAGTGAAAAAGTTCGAATTTTCTGAAAATCACTAAAAATTGCCTCTCCTTGAAAAACTTGTAAACTTGCTATTGAAAACTTTTGATGCCTGTATACATCTACCATAGCCGCACACCCTCATATAAATATCATGCAGTTTAGATGAAAAGTGACAGAGTTATTCAGCATTTATTGAACGAAAATGACTGTTGAAGAGGCGTGCGAAAAGTGGAATAGCTGTGACGTGGTAACTTTTTTAACTTGAAAAAAAATATTTCGTTAATCTCCAGATGTACCCCTACGTAACCAACTAATTTTTAGAGAGTTCTAATCAGCGAATCTGTAGTTATAGAAGAAGACAGAAACTGAAATCTAGTGGTTAGAATGCGGCGAAAGAAAAACTAGAAAAAGTTATTTTTTCTGTAGAAAAACTAAAAGCCATACAGATGATCAGTTTGACGAAAAAAAAATGATCCATTTTCGATTTACGGTTCAAAAGTTATGGAGAAAAATGCATATTTTGAGGAGTTATCCTCTCGGTATGTGATTGAAAACACAGTTATTAATGAAACTACATGTTGCAAAGTAATTTGGCAGCTTTCCAAGTAAGCAGCTCATGGTTTGAATGATTATGAACGCATCCAGTTGTTTTTACACGACTAACTTCCCTTGTCAAGACGGAAACTGGTTTATTTTTGGAGTTACCCTCTCAACAAAACTTTTAAAGTTTTTAGGCAGTTACTATAGTGACAGAAAATAACATTTAGATGAGACAAGCTGCGCAATTTGATGATATATGTACATTTAACTTGGGAGTTGTCCTCTCTGTATAATGTAAAACATCAATACACACAAACAACACCGTTCTGCTCAAATATTAGTACTGTTCATCAATTTTTCGGAATGTTCGTCAATATGACTGAATCAATGTGTCTTCCAAGATCGGTTATGATCAACGTAAGAACCAATAAAAACTGGTATAGCTTTGAGTTTTAATGGAAGAGGCTGCTGTGGTGTGAAACCATTGTATGCTGCATTATTCGCTGTAAAACATGCACACATGGCTTTGATTAAAAAAGTTTTAGTGACTTGCGACAAACGGTTCAAAAGTTAAAGAGCAATATAAGTGTTTTCTTCGGAGTTGTCTTCTCCAAGGTGGCAGGCAACTCTCTAACTGGTCTGTCAAAGTACACATGCACTTGGCAACATTCCAATTAAGTTACTCAATGCTAATGCCTCTATTCGTTTGAGCAGACTATGACGTTGTGTCATGACGCGACGTTGTTGATCAAACTGCAGTTCACTCAACAACCTCGTGTCATGACATAACGTCGTAATAGGCTCCTTCTGTGAGAAAACATGTCATATCTACTTGTATTCCAGCAGTCTAGATTGGAATTTCTTCTGGTAAGACTTCAAATTTTCTGAAAAAGATTAAAAATTGCCTCTCCTTGAAAAACTTGTAAAGTTGGTATTGAAAACTTTCGATGCATGTGTACAGCTGCCATAGCTGCACACCCTCATATAAATATCATGCAGTTTAGATGAAAAGTGACAGTGTTATTCACCATTTATTGAACAAAATTGGCTGTTGAAGAGGCGTGCGGAAAGTGGAATAGCTGTGACATGATGACTTTCTCAACTTGAAAAAAAATATTTGGTTAATCTCCAGATGTGCCCCTACGTAACCAACTAATTATTGTAGAGTTCTGATCAGTGAATCTGTAGTTATGGAAGAAGACAGAAACTGAAATCTAGTGGTTAGAGTGCGCAAAAGAAAAATAATAAAACCAGCTAAAACAATAGCCATACAGATTATATCTGTATGGCTAATAAGAAAACCTACTAAAACAATAGCCATACAGATTATATCTGTATGGCTAATAATAACTAGAAAAGATTATTTTTTCTGTAGAAAAATTAAAAGCCATACAGATGCTCAGTCTGACAAAAATAAAAATGATCCATTTTCGATTTACGGTTCGAAAGTTATGGAGAAAAATGCGCTTTTTGAGGAGTTATCCTCTCGGTATCTGATGGAAAACGCAGCTATTAATGAAATTACATGATGCAAAACAATTTGGCAGCTTTCCAAGTAAGGAGCTCATGGTTTGAATGATTATGAACGCATCCAGTTGTTTTTACACGACTAACTTCCCTTGTCAAGACGGAAACTGGTTTATTTTAGGAGTTACCCTCTCAACAAAACTTTCTATGTTTTTAGGCAATTACTGTAGTGACAGAATATAACATTTAGATCAGACAAGCTGTGCATATTGACGATAAATGCACATATAACTTAAAAGTTGTCCTCTCTGTATAATGTTTAACATTCAAAAACATAAGCAACCCAGTTCTGCTCATATATTACTACTGTTCATTTTTTTCGGAATGTTAATCAATGTGACTGAATCAATGTGTCTTCCAAGATCGGTTATGAACAACGTAAGAACCAATAAAAACTGGTATTGCTTTGAGTTTTCATGAAAGAGCGTGTAGTGGTGTGACACCATTGTATGCGGCATTATTGGCTGTAAAACATGCACACATGGCTTTGATTAAAAAAAGTTTTAGTGACTTGCGACAAAGGGTTCATAAGTTGAAAAGCAATATAAGTGTTTCGTTCGGAGTTGTCTTCTCCGAGTTGGCAGGCAACTCTCTAAATGGTCTGTCAAAGTACACGTGCACTTGGCAACATTCCAAGTAAGTTACTCAATGCAAATGTCTCTATTCGTTTGAGCAGACTAAGACGTTGTGTCATTACGCAGCTCAGTTCACAACGTTGTTGATCAAACTGCTGCTTGCTTAAAGACGTCGTGTCATGACTTAAAGTCCTAATAGGCCCCTCCTGTGAGAAAACACGCCATATCTGCTTGTATTTCCACAGTTTAGATTGGAATTTCTTCCAGCAAAAAAGTTCAAATTTTCTCAAAATCATTAAAAATTGCCTCTCCTTGAAAAACTTGTAAACTTACTATTGAAAACTTTTGATGCCTGTGTACATCTACCATAGCTGCACACCCTCACATAAAAATCATGCAGTTTTGATGAAAAGTGACAGAGCTATTTAGCATTTATTGAACAAAAATAGCTGTTGAAGAGGCTTGTGGAAAATGGAATAGCTGTGACACCGTGACTTTTTTAACTCGAGAAAAATACTTTCATAAAATTTCAGATGTGTCCCTACGTAACCAACTATTTTTTAGAGAGTTCCGATCAGCGAATCTGTAGTTATAGAAGAAGAAAGTTCGCGAAGGAAAAATACCAAAAATAACTAGACTAAAATATTTTCGCTGTAGAGAAAATAAAAGCCATACAGATGCACGGTTCGATGAAAAAAAAATTGTTCAAATTCGACTTACGGTTCAAAAGTTATGGAGCAAAATGCATTTTTTGAGGAGCTATCCTCTCGGAATCCATCTGAAAAGGCAACTATTAGTAACTTTACATGGTACAAAGAAAGTTGGCAGCTTTCCAAGTAAGCAGCTCATGGCTTGAATGATTATGAACGCATCAAGTTGTTTTTATACGCCCAAATTGCATGACAAAGACGGAAATTGAATTATTTTAGGAGTTACCCTCTCAACAAAACTTTCAAAGTTTTTAGGCAGTTACTATAGTGACCGAACATAACAATTAGACGAGACCAGCTGCGCAATTTGATGATATATGTTAATATAACTTAGGAGTTGTCCTCTCTGTTTAATGTTTAACATCAATACACACAAACAACACAGTTCTGCTCATATATTACTACTGTTCATTTTTTCTTCGGAATGTTAGTCAATGTGACTAAATCAATGCGTCTTCCAAAATCGGTTATGATCAACGTAAGTAACAACCAATAAAAACTGTTATTGCTTTGAGTTTTAATGGAAAAGCGTGTTGTGGTGTGAAACCATTGTATATGGCATTATTGGCTGTAAAACATGCACACATGGCTTTGATTAAAAAAAGTTTTAGTAACTTGCAACAAATGGTTCAGAAGTTAAAAAGCAATATGAGGGTTCTGTTAGGAGTTTTCTTCTCCGAGATGGCAGGCAACTCTCTGAATTGCCTGTCAAAGTACACATGCATTTGGCAACATTCCAAGCAAGCTAGTTAATGCTAATGCCTCTATTCACTTGAATGAACTATGACGTTGCGTCATTACGCAGCTCAGTTCATAGCGTTGTTGTTCCAACTGCAATTGGCAACATTCCAAGCATGTTACTCAACGCTAATGCCTCTATTCGTTTGAGCAGACTATGACGTTGTGTCATGACGCAGCTCACTTCATAAGGTCCTTGATCAAACTGCAGTTCACTCAACAACGTTGTGTCATGAGATAACGTCCTGATAGGCCCCTCCTGTGAGAAAACACGCCATATCTACTTGTAATTTCAACAGTTTAAATTGGAATTTCTTCCAGCAAAAAAGTTCAAATTTTCTGAAAATCATCAAAAATTGTTTCTCCTTGAAAAACTTGTAAACTTACTATTGAAAACTGTTGATGCCTGTGTACATATACCATAGCTGCACACCCCCATATAAAAATCATGCAGTTTTAATGAAAAGTGACAGAGCTATTTAGCATTTATTGAACAAAAATAGCTGTTGAAGAGGCTTGCGGAAAGTGGAATAGCTGTGACACCGCGACTTTCTTAACTTGAGAAAAATACTTTCATAAAATTTCAGATGTGTCCCTACGTAACCAACTATTTTTTAGAGAGTTCCGATCAGCGAATCTGTAGTTATAGAAGAAGAAAGTTCGCGAAAGAAAAATAATAATAATAATAACTAGAGAAGATTATTTTTTCTGTAGAAAAATTAAAAGCCATACAGATGCTCAGTCTGACGAAAAAAAAAATGATAAACTTTCGACTTACGGTTCGAAAGTTATGGAGAGAAATGCAATTTTTGAGGAGTTATCCTCTCGGTATCTGATGGAAAACGCAGCTATTAATGAAATTACATGATGCAAAACAATTTGGCAGCTTTCCAAGTAAGCAGCTCATGGTTTGAATGATTATGAATGCATCCAGTTGTTTTTACACGACTAACTTCCCTTGTCAAGACGGAAACAGGTTTATTTTAGGAGTTACCCTCTCAACAAATCTTTCAAAGTTTTTAGGCAATTACTGTTGTGACAGAGTATAACATTTAGATCAGACAAGCTGTGCATATTGACGATAAATGCACATATAACTTAAAAGTTGTCCTCTCTGTATAATGTTCAACATCCAAAAACATAAGCAACCAAGTTCTGCTCATATATTACTACTGTTCATTTTTTTCGGATTGTTAATCAATGTGACTGAATCAATGTGTCTTCCAAGATCAGTTATGAACAATGTAAGAACCAATAAAAACTGGTATTGCTTTGAGTTTTCATGGAAGAGCGTGTAGTGGTGTGAAACCATTGTATGCGGCATTATTGGCTGTAAAACATGCACACATGGCTTTCATTAAAAAAAGTTTTAGTGACTTGCGACAAACGGTTCAAAAGTTAAAGAGCAATATAAGTGTTTCATTTGGAGTTGTCTTTTCCGAGGTGGCAGGCAACTCTCTAAATGGTCTGTCAAAGTACACATGCACTTGGCAACATTCCAAGTAAGTTACTCAATGCAAATGTCTCTATTCGTTTGAGCAGACTATGACGTTGTGTCATTACGCAGCTCAGTTCACAACGTTGTTGATCAAACTGCTGCTTGCTTAAAGACGTCGTGTCATGACTTAAAGTCCTAATAGGCCTCTCCTGTGAGAAAACCTGCCATATCTACTTGTATTCCAACAGTTTATATTGGAATTTCTTACAGCAGACTATGACGTTGTGTCATGACGCGACGTTGTTGATCAAACTGCAGTTCACTCAACAACGTCGTGTCATGACATAACGTCCTAATAGGCCCCTCCTGTGAGAAAACACGCCATATCTGCATGTATTTCCACAGTTTAGATTGGAATTTCTTCCAGCAAAAAACATAATTTTCTCAAAATCATTAAAAATTGCATCTCCTTGAAAAACTTGTAAACTTACTATTGAAAACTTTTGATGCCTGTGTACATCTACCATAGTTGCACACCTTCACATAAAAATCATGCAGTTTTGATGAAAAGTGACAGAGCTATTTAGCATTTATTGAGCAGAAATGGCTGTTGAAGAGGCTTGCGGAAAGTGGAATAGCTGTGACACCATGACTTTCTTAACTCGAGAAAAATACTTTCATAAAATTTCAGATGTGTCCCTACGTAACCAACTATTTTTTAGAGAGTTCCGATCAGCGAATCTGTAGTTATAGAAGAAGAAAGTTCGCGAAAGAAAAATAATAATAATAATAACTAGACTAAAATGTTTTCTCTGTAGAGAAAATAAAAGCCATACAGATGCACGGTTCGATGAAAAAAAAATTGTTCAAATTCGACTTACGGTTCAAAAGTTATGGAGCAAAATGCGTTTTTTGAGGATTTGTCCTCTCGGTATCTGATTGAAAACGCAGCTATTAATGAAATTACATGATGCAAAGTAATTTGGCAGCTTTCCAAGTAAGCAGCTCTTGGTTTGAATGATTATGAACGCATCTAGTTGTTTTTACACAACTAACTTCCCTTGTCAAGTCGGAAACTGGTTTATTTTTGGAGTTACCCTCTCAACAAAACTTCCAAAGTTTTTAGGCAGTTACTATAGTGACAGAACATAACATTTAGATGTGACAAGCTGCGCAATTTGATGATATATGTACATATAACTTAGGAGTTGTCCTCTCTGTATAATGTTTAACAACAATACACACAAACAACACAGTTCTGCTCATATATTACTACTGTTCATTATTTTTTCGGAATGTTAGTCATTGTGACTGAATCAATGTGTGTTTCAAGATCGGTTATGATTGACGTAAGAACCAATAAAAACTGGTATTTCTTTGAGTTTTAATGGAACAGCGTGTTGCGGTGTGAAACCATTGTATGCGGCATTATTGGCTGTAAAACATGCACATATAGCTTTGATTAAAAAAAGTTTTAGTGACTTGCGACAAACAGTTCAAAAGTTAAAGAGCAATATAAGGGTTCTATTAGGAGTTTTCTTCTCCGAGATGGCAGGCAACTGTCTGAATGATCTGTCAAAGTACACATGCACTTGGCAACATTCCAAGTAAGTTACTCAATGCTAATGCCTCTCTTCGCTTGAGCAGACTATGACGTTACGTCATGACGCAGCTCACTTCATAACGTGCTTGATCCAACTGCAGCTCGCTTAAGGACGTCGTGTCATGACTTAACGTCATAATAGGCTCCTGCTGTGAGAAAACCTGCCATATCTACTTGTTTTTCAACAGTTTAGACTGGAATTTCTTCCACTAAAAAAGTTCAACTCTCCTGAAAATCACTAAAAATTGCCTCTCCTTGAAAACCTTGTAAACTTGGTATTGAAAACTTTCGATGCCTGTGTACAGCTGCCATAGCTCCACACCTTCATATAAATATCATGCAGTTGAGATGAAAAGTGACAGAGTTATTCAGCATTTATTGAACGAAAATGACTGTTGAAGAGGCGTGCGAAAAGTGGAATAGCTGTGACGTGGTAACTTTTTTAATTTGAAAAAAAATATTTCGGTAATCTCCAGATGTGCCCCTACGTAACCAACTAATTTTTAGAGAGTTCTAATCAGCGAATCTGTAGTTATAGAAGAAGACAGAAACTGAAATCTAGTGGTTAGAGTGCGGCGAAAGAAAAATAATAATAGGAAAACCTACTAAAACAATAGCCATACAGATTATATCTGTATGGCTAATAATAATAAGTAAACCTACTAAAACAATAGCTATACAGATTATATCTGTATGGCTAATAATAATAATAATAATAATAATAATAATAATAATAATAATAATAATAATAATAAAACCAACTAAAACAATAGCCATACAGATTATATCTGTATGGCTAATAATAATAAAACCTACTAAAACAATAGCCATACAGATTATATCTGTATGGCTAACTAGACTAAAATGTTTTCTCTACAGAGAAAATAAAAGCCATACAGATGCACGGTTCGATGAAAAAAAAATTGTTCAAATTCGACTTACGGTTCAAAAGTTATGGAGCAAAATGCATTTTTTGAGGAGTTATCCTCTCGGAATCCATCTGAAAAGGCAACTATTAGTAACTTTACATGGTACAAAGAAAGTTGGCAGCTTTCCAAGTAAGCAGCTCATGGCTTGAATGATTATGAACGCATCAAGTTGTTTTTATACGCCCAAATTGCATGACAAAGACGGAAATTGAATTATTTTAGGAGTTACCCTCTCAACAAAACTTTCAAAGTTTTTAGGCAGTTACTATAGTGACCGAACATAACAATTAGACGAGACCAGCTGCGCAATTTGATGATATATGTTAATATAACTTAGGAGTTGTCCTCTCTGTTTAATGTTTAACATCAATACACACAAACAACACAGTTCTGCTCATATATTACTACTGTTCATTTTTTCTTCGGAATGTTAGTCAATGTGACTGAATCAATGTGTCTTCCAAAATCGGTTATGATCAACGTAAGTAAGAACCAATAAAAACTGTTATTGCTTTGAGTTTTAATGGAAAAGCGTGTTGTGGTGTGAAACCATTGTATATGGCATTATTGGCTGTAAAACATGCACACATGGCTTTGATTAAAAAAAATTTTAGTGACTTGCAACAAATGGTTCAGAAGTTAAAAAGCAATATGAGGGTTCTGTTAGGAGTTTTCTTCTCCGAGATGGCAGGCAACTCTCTGAATTGCCTGTCAAAGTACACATGCATTTGGCAACATTCCAAGCAAGCTAGTTAATGCTAATACCTCTATTCACTTGAATGAACTATGACGTTGCGTCATTACGCAGCTCAGTTCATAACGTTGTTGATTCAACTGCAATTGGCAACATTCCAAGCAAGTTACTCAACGCTAATGCCTCTATTCGTTTGAGCAGACTATGACGTTGTGTCATGACGCAGCTCACTTCATAAGGTCCTTGATCAAACTGCAGTTCACTCAACAACGTTGTGTCATGACATAACGTCCCAATAGGCCCCTCCTGTGAGAAAACACGCCATATCTACTTGTAATTTCAACAGTTTAAATTGGAATTTCTTCCAGCAAAAAAGTTCAAATTTTCTGAAAATCATTAAAAGTTGCCTCTCCTTGAAAAACTTGTAAACTTACTATTGAAAACTGTTGATGCCTGTGTACATATACCATAGCTGCACACCCCCATATAAAAATCATGCAGTTTTGATGAAAAGTGACAGAGCTATTTAGCATTTATTGAACAAAAATAGCTGTTTAAGAGGCTTGCGGAAAGTGGAATAGCTGTGACACCGTGACTTTCTTAACTCGAGAAAAATACTTTTATAAAATTTCAGATGTGTCCCTACGTAACCAACTATTTTTAGAGAGTTCCGATCAGCGAATCTGTAGTTATAGAAGAAGAAAATTCGCAAAAGAAAAATAATAATAACTAGACTAAAATGTTTTCTCTGTAGAGAAAACAAAAGCCATACAGATGCACGGTTTGATGAAGAAAAAAAATTGTTCAAATTCGACTTACGGTTCAAAAGTTATGGAGCAAAATGCATTTTTTGAGGAGTTATCCTCTCGGTATCTGATTGAAAACGCAGCTATCAATGAAATTTAATGATGCAAAGTATTTTGGCAGCTTTCCAGGTAAGCAGCTCATGATTTGAATGATTGTGAACGCATCAGGTTGTTTTTACACGACTAACTTCCCTTGTCAAGACGGAAACTGGCTTATTTTTGGAGTTACCCTCTCAACAAAACTTTCAAAGTTTTTAGGCAGTCACTATAGTGACAGAACATAAAATTAAGATGAGACAAGCTGCGCAATTTGATGATATATGTAAATATAACTTAGGAGTTGTCCTCTCTGTATAATGTTTAGCATTAACACACACAAACAACACAGTTCTGCTCATATATTACTACTGTTCATTCATTATTTTTTGCGGAATGTTAGTCGATGTGACTGAATTGAAGTGTCTTCCATGATCAGTTATGATCATCGTTAGAATCAATAAAAACTGGTATTTCTTTGAGTTTTAACGGAAGAAAGTGTTGTAGTGTGAAATCACGTTATGTCGCAATATTGGCTGTAAAACATGCACACATGGCTTTGATTAAAAGGAGTTTTAGTGACTTGCGACAAACGGTTCAAAGTTAAAGAGCAATATAAGGGTTTTGTTTGGAGTTGTCTTCTCCGAGATGGCAGGCAACTCTCTAAATGGTATGTCAAAGTACGCTTGCACTTGGCAACATTCCAAGTAGGTTACTCAATGCAAATGCCTCTATGCGTTTGAGCAGACTATGACATTGTGTCATGACGCGACGTTGTTGATCAAACTGCAGTTCACTCAACAACCTCGTGTCATGACATAACGTCGTAATAGGCTCCTTCTGTGAGAAAACATGTCATATCTACTTGTATTCCAACAGTTTAGATTGGAATTTCTTCTGTTAAGACTTCAAATTTTCTGAAAATTATTAAAAATTGCCTCTCCTTAAAAAACTTGTAAACTTGCAATTGAAAACTTTTGATGCCTATATACATCTACCATAGCCGCACACCCTCATATAAATATCATGCAGTTTAGATGAAAAGTGACAGTGTTATTCACCATTTATTGAACAAAATTGGCTGTTGAAGAGGCGTGTGGAAAGTGGAATAGCTGTGACATGATGACTTTCTTAACTTGAAAAAAAATATTTCGTTAATCTCCAGATGTGCCCCACGTAACCAACTAATTATTGTAGAGTTCTGATCAGTGAATCTGTAGTTATATAAGCAGACAGAAACTGAAATCTAGTGGTTAGGGTGCACGAAAGAAAAATAATAAAACCAGCTAAAACAATAGCCATACAGATTATATATGTATGGCTAATAATAAATCCTACTAAAACAATAGCCATACAGATTATATCTCTATGGCTAAAAAACCAGCTAAAACAATAGCCATACAGATGTAATCTGTATGGCTAACGACAATGAATGAGCAATACTGGTAATGCATACAAAATGATGATAAACGCCGCAATAAAAAGAAAAGTAATCAAAAGGAACCCAATGTATCAGAGTTGTTCTCAATTTCTCTGGCTTTGTTCAGCAGTAGTACTTTTTCTTATTTGTTTTTTTTTTGTTTACCATGACAAAAAAAACTTCATAATTATGAGTAGGTCTACAACAGCAGCGCAAAGCGAGTCTAGGTTTAAAGACTTGCAATATTTTTGACTAAAGGTTTTTAATTAATTTTTATTATTATTACTACTCTTGCCTTTAATCATAATTAATCAACCTGTCTCTCCACAACATTGATAATAATCATCAAAGTTGAAATATCGATTGTAGACGGTTGATAAAATATACAAAATATTATACAACATTATACAAAAATTGCATAAAAAGGGTGACAAAAATAGTCATTTGAGGAACTTAATCCGTAATTTGTGCAAAATGTTTACACATTTTGTTTATTTTAATGATATTTGACTTTACCTGCTGCTCAGCATGCCATGAAAAAGAACTGGCGCAATTATTCCAAACAGCTGATCTCCAACTCCACAAGGTTTACGAAAATTCAGAGAAAATAAAAGTTATTGTGAGTTTTTGTTACAATCGCGTTGTGATTGCCACACTGTGAACAGCACATGTTTAGCTGATTTACTTGCACAGTTGATGCAGCATTCTAAAATACGTTTTTGAAATATTGACCAACGGGTTGCACAATGCATAGTCACTAAGCATATGTTTTGATATGGAAATTTAAAATACAAATACTTGAATATTCACCAGATTCTTTGAGTTGGTTTTTCAATAAATGTGAAACTACAGCAAAGCCTTGAGTTGAATTTCTGCAAATATAATCCATGCTTTATGACAATCTCCTTTGGTGGGAAAATAAACGTAAAAAGATGCTTTTCACCCTCTGGAATATCTAGACTCGAGCTATTATGAAAGAGTTGCAAGCTCAAATCTTCAAAAAGAAAAGTAAACGTTTTTGCAAGTTGTTGTTATCGGTGGTGGTGTGCAATAGGAGTAGTAATATATGAGCAGATCTCCCTACCAAGTGTTTTTTTGTGGATTAGATCTTGGAGTTTAAGCAATGGGTTACGACGTTGGATGAATTCGCCGAGTTTATATTGTATTTTACTTGAGGGACATTTGAAGGGGGTTTGAATGGCATTTAGGTGGCATTTGAGTTTTGATTATTTTTTTACTTAATTTGAACTTATAGACTTTGAATGTATGACATTTAAGTTTTGATAATTCTACAGATACATCTACACTGAATAAATCCGATGATTAAAAATGAAACAATATGTGAATATATACATTTATTGTATAATAAGTAGGGATACATAAAGAGAACATGTTAAATATTGTGAGCTTGAAATAGTTCCAATATCATTTCAAATGAAAAAGTGGATGATGAGAGATTTTCATCCGTTTGTATGTATCTACATATATCTGATTGAAAATGATATAATAACTCAGTAGTCCATTGTATTGAAATCAATTTTTGAGTGAGCTCTTTATTCTACACATTTCTTTGACAAAAAAGAGGTTTTTGGTGAAATATTTTTTCATTTCATTCAATTTTCATTAATTTTTTTGCAAAAAGAAATCATTCTCTAAATGGTTAAATTTCATCTAATTGTACAAATTTACAATAAAAAGGAGAATGTAATAAAATAGATATCATAATAGAGTGTAATAAGTTGAATATATAGAGTTAAAGTCTATAAAAACTTTTTAATTTGTAAAGTATTTGATGACTTTACAAGAAATATCATCACATTCAGGTTCAATGATGATGAGAAGATTTTCTTCAAGCTTAAGTTTACTATTTTCCGATATAGACAGAGAAAGTTTTGAAAAACACTCCAAATCATTATAAATAAAAACTCTATAAATCGACGGTGTTGAATTTGTAATTGATACTGAATTGTTTTCGCATATGATGTATCTATCACACACACAATCAGTAGTAGTTTCGATTTCTTCAGAATTGTATATAGTAGAGTTTGTAGGGCTTGGCTGTTCCAAAATTAAATCGACTAAACCCAGAGCTTGTGGAAGAGATGGAATTGATGGTGATAAAGCTGGAACTACTGGCTTGTTTGTAGTTTTTGTCGATGTTGAAGTTGTAGTGGTTGTCATCGTCGTTGTCTGCGGAGTTGTGGTGATTTTTGTCGTTGTATGTGGAGTTGCAGTGGTTGTTGCTGAAGTTGTTCTTCGAGTCGTAGTTAGTAATCCCTCATCGTATAAACGGATGTAATTTAAAGCTTCAGCAGTTTTGCAAACAAAGTAGTGTTGAGGCCACATATCATGAGTGTCACAGCTTCTACGTAGGTGAGCAGGTTCCATGAAACATGTGAGTCTAAACATATGATATTTTAAGTTTTTTCTTAAAATACGAGTTACTGAATCAACCGCTTCCATATTAAGAATTCCCTGAAAACATCCAGACGCTCTATGAGATAAAGTGAATGGTTCAATCTCTGTTACAAGACAATAACCGCTTAGGATTGGGAATAATAGGAGATAGATGCAATATCTCATTTTTTTATTCAGAGAGAGAGACTTTTAACCTAGTTTATGCTTTCATCATCTAGAGTTAACTGTCTTGCATTTCGGTGGTCTTTGGTTATTATGCTTCAACTAAAGCTCTATATATATAACTTTGGGATTGCATTTGTCTTTGGTATCTCCTTGACATGTGATACTGATGATAATCTTGTTTTGAACAGACTTCAAACTTTCAAAACTCGAAAATGACAAATTTACACCTTCAATACCATTGATGTTAGTGATGATAGTAGCTATTTTTGGCTCCTCGTTGGTCAAACGATTGCATTCCCCAACGCAAAGTTGGTTGTCTCAAACTCTTCTGTTGGTGGACAAATCAAACGTGAGGTGTTGTATTCAAATACACATAATTCATCATTCCAAAATAGTTTTGTATTTTGAGTAAGACCTTAAGTATTATTTTTAACCCCTAATGCGCATTCCTCCTGATTCAGAGTGTATTTTGTTGGTGTATTGCAGGTCAGGGTATCTGTAGGCTCCTTGTTGATCGAATGATCGGAATGAGCGCATTGCATGCATGCAAATTTGAACGTCTCAAACTGTCTTCTTATTGGACAGATCATACGTCTGCTGTTGTATTGAAATGCACATAAACCCCCATTTCGACATACTTTTGTATTTTGAGTAAGTCCTTCCGTATTATTTGTAATACCCATTTCACATTCCGCTTGATTCAAAACGTATTTTATTGTAGTATCACAAGGCACAGAATCTGTAGAAGTTGTGTCCTTGCAGATCCAAGAAGCGCTTTGAGGGATGAAAAAACCGCAATATAATAAGTCGGGAGGGTAGAGTCGCACACAGTTTTTTCCATTTTCATCTTTATATCGTATAGTCCTTTCGAAAGGTGAAAAAACCAAGACATCATTTTTATCCATAGCTCCGGCTATACATTCATCAATTTCGTTGGTATAGAATACTCCACTAACATTGGGAAATGTTAGTGCCAGTAGCAAGATAAATACGCAGCTCATTTTTTAAAATGTTTTCGCTTTCAGTGTTGAAAGTTGAATACTTTCTTTCTTGAGGTTTTTTCTATTTATATGTAAGCGGCTAGCGGCTTGTTCAGCTCTCTCAACCGATTTTGAAGATGTGAAACAATCTCATCAAAGTGGTTACCAAAATGTAAGTATGGTTCCAATCGAGATTGAGACAAAAGAATATGTGTTTCTGTCCAGCGAAATGAAGTCAAACCTCTTAAAATCGAAATATCTATCAAATCACCCAGTTCAGCATCTTTCAAACATTGCTTTATATCAATCAGTTCGATCGCTCTTTTGAGATCTTCAAAATCTATCAACTTGGCTTGCGGACAGCATACTTTTGGATCAAAGCTCCTAGAACAGTTTAAGCATTCGAGAGGATTTGCTCTTGAAATACAATTACAGCTCAAAAGCATGCTTTGTATTGATTTACGAACTAGATTGAATCCTAACACAAAATAAAATACTTCTTCGGTGATGAGTTGAACAAAAAGAGGATTCAAACGCTCTAAAGGAATGTGTTCAAAATGAGCCCTTATGAACTTAGGAACAAAATCAGCCAATGTACCAATTGACTTGAATCCTTGAGTTTTTCCACTCATGTTTCTGCTGTAGTTCACAGATAAATGAAGCAACTTTTTTTGTAGCAGTTCTTTTATGAGTCTTCAGATATATTTGTCGAATCAATAGTTATTATCGGGTTGACTGAGTCTTCTTTTTCATCAAGAGTGTGAGCGTATGGATATCCTTCTGCTATCGCAAGTAATTTATCCTTTAGTCGTTGATAAGCCAGTTTGCTCTGACTAGTAGGTAATAGGTAGGGATTTAATCGTGCTCTCAAATTTGTTAACAAAAAGGGAGACTTCAAATCATCAGTGGAAAGATCCAAAAAAGCATTAATCCATTCATCATGCACCAAAAAACCCATTTTAGCATTTTTCAAAACTTGTCTTCTATCAATCCAGTCGATAGCATCACCCAATTTTTTTTTGGTAGGTGTAGCACCTTCAACCATTTCAGCATATCTTTTACAAGTGATACATTTGTCATCAACGTGTGAACAGTAACAGTTTAGTAGCGATAGATTGGTTGCTTGCTTGTAAAAACTTCCTCCTAGTACACAGTATACACATTCCTCCGTAAAATAAATCCTCAGCATTTCATCAGAAACCTCAGCCAAAAAAGTCCCAGGTCCTATAGCATCGGAAGCTTCTTGGTGAGCAAAGTCTTCAACACGTAACATATTTGTTGTTATTCCGTTAAATTACAAAACGCGAATGATACGTTTTCAAATTGAAACACCTATTTAATCATTCATTACTTTTTCTTTTTTTTGAGGTTAATTGTTATGCTAGCTCATGTACATCTTCATAAATGCTTTAATTTCAATCTGACAACCATCGATTGGGCAAGGTTCTACTTCTGATGAGCATTCAGTAAGTGCTTTTTCCTTACACTCACTACAGTAAATGAGATGACCACATGGAAGAGAGATATGATTTGCAATTACTTTTTTTCATGCGTCTCAGACACACATTGAGCGAGTTTGCTTTGCTTAGTCTGATCTTTATCTTTTTTTAACGAATCAATTGATTTAGCATCATTTTTTAACAGTGTTGACGAATTCTCAACAGTTGTAAAATCATTTTCAAAAATATGTAAGGCATCAGTCATAAAACCTATTCGCTCAAAAGGTTTTCCATTTAACGCTAAAACTTGTTCGATATCGTTTTGACTGTATCCTAGTTTTTTGCAAATAAGTTTCATTTCTTCGGTGTCATTGTTGAGTGTTATTTGTTTTACTTTTTCTCGATATTTTTCAACCCGTCGCTTACACCTTTTGCCTTTTTCCGTTCGCATGTAAACATCCTCAACATACTCTTCACCTTTACTCCCGAATAAAAAATAACAGTCTGGGAACCATCGACAGTTTTCCTCCCACGGTAGATCACTCTCTTCCCATTCTTTAAGTTCACCTGAGCAAAAAAAGCATTTTACACTATCTCCGAACTTAGTATAGTAGAAACCTGCATTGGAAAGGAGTTTCATGGAGACTTTACCCTTCCATTGTTTGAAACTGTCTTCTCTAGATGTTTCAGTAGCAAAACGTGGTGTATCAGCACGATCAATTGATATACCTAGAGGTAATACTTCTGCAGTTAAATCTCCTCTTCTGGTCTTTTGTTCTTCCATCGTATAACTTTTGACAATTGAGATGTTTTTCATTTCATCTGCAAGTAGTTTCCTAGGTCTATACAGACGATTGTGAGTGTTAAATCCTCTAACAAATCGACAAAACGGAAAACTTTTAGCGTGTTCTTTCATCGGATGTTCATCTTCATCCTTCCAGTTTAGTAATACCCCTTGGCAAAAAACACATCGAACAGCGTTGTCTTTTTCAAGGTTATAGAAACCAGCTGCAGCCATGTTTTCACCACAATGTTTACCTACTCGTCTCCAATTTGTAAGAAATGATTTTCTTCGATAACTTTCATCAAGCATTAAAGCCTCTCTTTCATAAAAAGAGTGTTCATTGTAAATGAACTTGAAAAAGTCCGCTGGGGAAAGTTGCTCAATAGTTTTTTGTAATTTTAATGACAAAAGACTACAGTGATTATCCGGATAAGTTGCGACGACATAAGTGATTGCAGTGGTATCAGGAAAATTTCGTTGTAAAAACAACGACGAAGTAACGAGTAAACTATCATCTATCCATTCGGTGCAGTCTTTAGTATTTTCACAGCAATTCCGAGTTTTTCGCATTTCTTTTTTTTCATTATGAATAGTGTTTGCTACATATCTGTTGTTTGTTACTCGACACATTATTTGTATATAATACAAGTAGTAGCTTCAGTTATTACTCAAGTTGAAGTTTTGTTGGAAAGTTCTTTCCTTTTGATCTAGTTCGTTGTTATTCTAAAAAAAATGATAATGCTTTATAGCAAAAAAATAAAAAAAGACTAAGGTTTCAATTTTTTTTCAATATACTTGAATTGATTACTATTGTAATAGAATGTAAATACTTACATCAGAAATGAAGACTTGTCTTTCTTTTGAATTAAAATGAATGATATTCCTAGCAGTTTGAACTTGAGAGCTGCTTTCTATAAAATTCGGATGAAAAAGGAGTACTTTTTTCATTTTGAAGCCCTGAAATAATAAGAATAAACATAATTAAAACTTACATACAGCATTTTTTGATATCTTAAACAGTGAATAATCTTGTTTTTTGTTCAGAAAATGTCTTCACGCTTAAATTGATTACAATTAAAACCAATTATAAATACTTACATCACAAATGAAGACTTGTTTTTCTTTGAATTAGATGAATTATATACATAGTTGTTTGAACTTCAGCTGTTTCCTATGTAACTCAAATGATGAAGAAGGAGGGTTGTAGTAGATGATGATGTAGTAGATCTTCTTCCTTCAGTTACTAACGATGAAGTGAATGCTTTCTGTATGAAAACAGTGCTTCTTATATAGCTTAAGTTGCACTGCTATGAATCAGCATTATTTTCACATGAATGGAAACCGTTGCTTTCGCGGGAATAGAAAGTTTAGTTTCCCGCGAATACAAACCAATTCTTTCGCGGGAATCAATGTTTTATTTTCACGCGAATGGAAACCGTTGCTTTCGCGGGAATAAATATTTTATTTTCACGCGAATACAAACCAATGTTTTCGCGGGAATAAATAATTTATTTTCACGCGAATGGAAACTGTTGCTTTCGCGGGAATAAATATTTTATTTTCACGCGAGTACAAACCAATGTTTTCGCGGGAATAAATAATTTATTTTCACACGGATGGAAACCGTTGCTTTCGCGGGAATAGAAATTTTATTTTCCCGCGAATACAAACCAAAGCTTTCGCGGGAATCAATACTTTATTTTCACGCGAATGGAAACCGTTGCTTTCGCGGGAATAAATATTTTATTTTCACGCGAATACAAACCAATGTTTTCGCGGGAATAAATAATTTATTTTCACACGGATGGAAACCGTTGCTTTCGCGGGAATAGAAATTTTACTTTCCCGCGAATACAAACCAAAACTTTCGCGGGAATCAATACTTCATTTTCACGCGAATGGAAACCGTTGCTTTCGCGGGAATAAATATTTTATTTTCCCGCGAATACAAACCAAAGCTTTCGCGGGAATCAATACTTTATTTTCACGCGAATGGAAACCGTTGCTTTCGCGGGAATAAATATTTTATTTTCACGCGAGTACAAACCAATGTTTTCGCGGGAAAAAATAATTTATTTTCACACGGATGGAAACCGTTGCTTTCGCGGGAATAGGAATTTTATTTTCCCGCGAATACAAACCAAAACTTTCGCGGGAATCAATACTTCATTTTCACGCGAATGGAAACTGTTGCTTTCGCGGGAATAAATAATTTGTTTTCACGCGAATAGAAACTGTTGCTTTCGCGGGAATAACTAATTTATTTTCACGCGAATGGAAACAGTTGCTTTCGCGGGAATAAACATTTCATTTTCACGCGAATAGAAACTGTTGCTTTCGCGGGAATAACTAATTTATTTTCACGCGAATGGAAACAGTTGCTTTCGCGGGAATAAACATTTCATTTTCACGCGGATAGAAACCAATGCTTTCGCGGGAATAAAACAATTATTTCAATAGGGATGAAACCGTTGCTTTCGCGGGAGTAAAAAAAATAATTTTCATGCGAATAAAAAACCAAAGCTTTCGCGGGAATATCGCGTGAAAAAACTGCTGAGTCGTAGATATATTATATAGAAGGTTTCATAGGGTTAATTAGTACAGCTTTAGCTAATTAAGAACCAGTGTTTTCACACAGAAAGCATCCAGTTCTACAATAGCTAGCAAGGAAGCAACATCTACACACCAACTACTACATTTACTTGAAACTATAGAAAGACTTTCAGTCAATAAGGTGAGAATCACTAAATAATTCTTTAACATATATTGATAGAAAACTTCAACTAGATTTGCTATAATACTTCAAAAAGTTAATTTTATGTTTTAATATTTTGTTCTTATTAATAAAAGATCAAATAGTTTCACCATAATGCATCAGAAAAATTATTTTGGTTTTGATCATGTGTTTATTTTATAAATATCTAGTTAGTTTATTCTTTTCAAATATTTTTCAAATTCCAACCATCTGTTACATATTTTTTACTCTCTTTTCAGTTCCAACATATTAATAAAAGATCAAATAGTTTCACCATAACGCATCAGAAAAATTATTTTTGGTTTTGATTATGTGTTTATTTTATAAATATCTAGGTAGTTTATTCTTTTCAAATATTTTTCAAAATTCCAACCATCTGTTACATATTTTTTTTACTCTCTTTTCAGTTCCAACTTTTCACTGAACGCTCTGAATATGAATGAAGACCCTAATACCTCATTTCTCTCAACATTCGAACCATACTCCGATGATAAAGAAAATATCCCTCCCGATTCACATATAATAAAAAGGAAACTGAAAACAGTTCGACCAAAGCCATGGGATTCGGATAGAAATAAAATGATTGACTATGCTTGGACTTTGAAAGCACCATCTCTTTCTCATCTTTCCTGCTTGTCAAAAAATGCTGCTAGTTTGCTCAATTCTTGCGATACCAATGACAGAGTAATGATTGGAAGGTTTCAACCACTTCACTTAAATCAAACACCATCACTTCTCGAGATAATTTCCATCGAAAGACCAGCTGAGGATGTATATAAAAACTTATGCATTATCCGCTACAATGTCGAAACATTTGGCAACAGGCGACAAGTGAGATCCATGGTGAGAAATGAGGATTATAACAAATTAGCTCCAACACAACCGGATGTTCCAAAACTGGTGGTTTTTATGGGATTCGATTCAGACAAACATCCAATCTTTCACACTATCAACTTTCCATCCAATATTTCCCTTGAGGAAGCTAAACAGCTAAGTAGATTAATAAAAAAAAAACACCTAGTCAGTTGATCAGTATGGTTCGTATCGCAACACTCTCTCAATTTGCTGTTGGAAGTGTAATCAGTTTTGAATCTCCTCAAATATCAACTCAGTTAACATTACCTAACGGAGAAGTGGTGATGGATGCGCTACTGGTAAACTACAGATGTTTGCAATACGACGGTTTGATGATGGGAGTTCTATATATACCTGAAAAACATGCTAGCGATGTCAAACGAATTGGAACAGGAGTCATACTTGTAAGAAATCGTGAAGTTAGTAGATTTGGTTATCATCGACATGATATAATCACATTCACAGCATTACAAGCGATAGAAACGGCTCAAAACCTATCCAACAAACTTGATGATTCCAACCAGATGAAGTACTTTACTACAGATGAGGTTCTTGAGAACAAGGTCTTAGTACTTTCAATGGGAGCGGGAAACACATCTTCTACATCTTTGAGAGAACCAACACCCCCTGGTGAAAACTATATTCAAGAAAAGCAAGTCAGACAACACAACCTAGTGAGTGTTTTTTATTTAATGTAAACTAACTGATATAAGTAATACTTCCAATTAGATAGAATTTATTTATAAAGTAATTGTTTTTTTGTTTTGCTTTAGATAGAAGAGAGAGAATCAAAAGCACTTGATGAAAATTATGCTCAAGAAAAAACAAGCCGAACAATATAACTTGGTGAGTTACTTCCCTTTACTATATAATGTTAACTAACCAATGTGAAAAGAACTATAATTCAAATTCATGTAATTATTTTACATTTTTGTTTAATCATCCTATACTAATACATAACTTTTTATTTTAGTTCATTATGGAATCAAAAGTACATAGAGCAGAAGTCTTCCTTCCTAAGTTATAACATCAGTACAACAATAGATACATACAAATGGATGAAAATCTCTCATCATCCGCTATTTCATTTGAAATGATATTGGAACTATTTCAAGCTCACAATATTTAATATGTTCTCTTTATGTATCCCTACTTATTATACAATAAATGTATATATTCACATATTGTTTTATTTTTAATCATCGGATTTATTCAGTGTAGATGTAGTCCCTCTCTCCTCTCTCTCTCCTCTCTCTCTCCTCTCTCTAAAGATAACTAATGCTTCCCTTTCTCCTCTCTCTCAATATATCATATGAGTGGGAATTAAAAAATTTATCAAAACTTAAATGTCATACATTCAAAATCTATATACCCTATGAGTTAGAATTATGTATACAATTATGTAAGAAATTATCATAACTTAGATGCCATACATTCAAAATCTATATACCATATAAGTTCAAATTAAGTAAAAAATAATCAAAACTCAAATGCCGCTTAAATGCCACTCAAATGCCACTCAAGTACCCCTCAAATAAAACACAATATAAACTCGGCGAATTCATCCAACGCCGTAACCCATTGCATAACCCCAGATAATGACCCCACAAAAAAACACTTGGTAGGGAGATCTGCTCATATATTACTACTAATAGGGAGAGCAATGTGTTGCATGGAACAACCGTTACACTTCTTCAGATGTTGTGTGATTATGTTCAAAGTTTCAATTATGTTATGAAGCAAGAGGGAAGTTGGCGCACCCATGCGGCTATAAAGTTATAGTTACTGCAGACAAAAATTTTTCAAGAACTATTAGAGGCTCTGACAGCACAATTCGTAAAATATATAACCAGTTACATAATGATTGAAACATGTAGACAGATTGAGCATCCTCAAGCCAACTGGCAAGTCAAAACTGAAGACAAACTCCATAACACTGGCCCTTCTTGATCTCCCTAACATCGTTTTTGCACTATTTATGTAATCTCCACAGGCAACGCCGGGTATTTCTGCTAGTATATTATAAAAGGAATTTTGTGCAAAAAAAATCTTTATGAATTTCAAACGGTCTTCGCGTTAATTTTATCTCTTGCTGTTAGTAGGGTCAATAGGTAAAACTTTGAGTACTTAACAAAAAATGGTGTTTTATACAAAGTCATTCATTCAGCAATAGCTTCTGAGGAAAGAACATCCACTAAAGTTTTCATAACGTAGCTACCAGCAGGATTCTTGATGATAAGGTAAGAATTAATAAAAACATTTTTTAGCACTAGTCAAAAAATAAAAAAGCTCTTTTAATTACTATTTTACTTCAGTATTTATTACCTTTTACTAAAATGCTCCTTTTTATTTTAGAACGATACATCATCAAAAACACTACCTGTAAAAGATTGTATTCCAGAAATATACCACGAACACATACAAGATAATATGATTGTTTGGCAGGAGGCGGTATACCAAGTAAAATTTCAAGCTGTAATATTTTGTGTCTCACAACGGATGCTAAACATGGAAGCACTATACGGAAAAGTTTTGACAAAACAGTATCAGCGGAGTAGGTCTCAACAAGACGATGCTGTAGAGATTTTCCGAAACAGAAGAAAAGACAATTTTGAGATCGCTATACGAATGTCAAATACTGTAAATATTAGTAAATAGTAAAAAAAAAAATAAAAAAATCGATTGGGATAAAGCATTTTTTCGAATATTCTATCAATGGAATTAGATTAAAGATGTTGGACAAAATTCAACTGCATGTTTATAAATACCTTCAAATAAATAAACAGGTTCGCTCATCTGTACGTTCTTTTGAGCTTATGATAGAGATATTCCACGATTATCTAAAAATGTTTCTTATATAATAGAGTTATACGATAATACAACACTTCATTTTTGCACAATACTCAAACACCTAATCTAAATCATCGTACAATAATCAAACCCATGCATCTAAATAAACATAAAAACACCAATATAAAAAAAACCTACAAAATAAATACTTGGCATACATTCAAATTTATAACACCTGGTGCACACAAAAGGGTACTTCACAGGCTCTCATGGTAACTGGGACCAACTAAAAGCTCACTTAGAACCAGAAAAATGTTTTTCCTTTGACTCCATGACAGAGATATGCTGTTATGTTTACTACTCACATTCACACGTTCCAAGAAAAAAATTTTGATACAAGAAGTATGGTGAAGGAGGTCAAGTGTACATATTCTCTTCCATTTGACAATGTTTAACTTAGTGAAACAAGGCAATGTCAAACTGGTAGTTAACAATGGGACCATGATAGTACTCAACTCGGTAGATCCAATCAGCTACATTATCCTAACTAAAAATTATTTCAGGAACGTATTAACCACTGCACTAGATGGATCGGACTAGCATCTTTCATAAAATAACTTTGAGAGCTACACCATTGGGGCTAAATAGAGCTTAAGCAGATTTTAGTTGAAATGGTCATAAATATATTTTGTTTCATTGGGGAATATTTACATAGAATAAGCATCATAAAAACAGCATAGTATGGTAAGCACCGGTTCCGAGCCACAAATTTGGACCTCATTATTGTGTAAAATTTGTTTTTCCTTGACTTATAATACAACCAAACGTTATAGAAAACCGTGAAAGAATAATCATGGCTATCAGAAATTACAATTTGACTTTCAAGGATCCGACATTGCTGGCTAAGGAAATGGTAACTTGGACAGGTTGTGGTTTGGGTAAGGATTTTGTTTTGGCTTTGGTTTGTTATAACATGTCTTGGCCTGGAAGCTAACTATGAGTTGAGCTTAAGGGGGAATTTTGGTATCTGTTTTAATGCTGCTTTGGATGTGGAGGTTTTATACAGTCTATTTAATCTCTAGGCAATTTTTTCTCAGTTGAACCGACCACCCAGCCACCTACCTGCCTGCCTGCCCACCTGCCCGCCTGACTGCCTGACTGCCTGACTGCCTGACCGCCTGCTGGACTACAGGCCTGTCAGCCTGCCAGCCTGCCCGCCCGCCCGCCTGCCCGCCCGGCTGCCCGCCTGCCCGCCCGCCTGCCAGCCTGCCAGCCCGGAGTTGAGAAACCTTGTGATATTGGACAAAGCAAAAAAAAACAGAAACTTATTTTAAAACGCTATAGCGTATTAACCATCACAGCGACCATCTGCTCTACCTGTTGTTGTCTACTACTAGCTGAGTCAAATAACACGGAGAACTTACTGGTTATCCAGGCTGCTGTAATATTCCTATCTGAACAGACTTTATCTGTGCAGGTACTTCCAGAGAGAATGTAGCTGTCACCATGCAAAATCTTTAGATAGCACATAAAAGAGTGAGTTGTTATCCCACGCTGTGTCTCTGAAAATAAAATTACCAAGAATAATTATCCACACAAGCATAAAGAGACAACTAACAAAATGAGTACTGGCATGCACTTTAATGCCATTAGGGAGTAAGGTGAAGGAGGGGGAAAAAGGGAAAAGGAGAATGGGGGAAGGGGAGGAAGGGAGAAAGGGAGAAAGGGGAGAAAGGGGAAAAATGGGAGGAGGTTTAGTAAGGGTAGTAGGGGTAGTAGGGGTAGTTCGGGTAGTAGGGGTAGTAACGGTAATAGGTGGAGGAGGGGGAGGAGGAGGAAGAGGGGAAGAGGAGTAGTAGGTCAAGGAGAGGGAGGAAGACAAGCAGGGGGAGGAGGGAGAGGAAAGGGAGGAGGGGGAGGCGGGTGAGGAGGGCGAAGAGGTGGAGGAAGGCGAGGAGGGGGAAAGGGGAGAGGAAAGGGAGGAGGGGGAGGCAGGCGAGAAGGGCAAAGAGGTGGATGAAGGCGAAGAGGGAGAGAAGGGAACGGGGAGTAAGGGCAGAAAGGGGAGGAAGGGGATGAGGAGGGGGAGGGAGGTGAGGAGGGGGAGGAGGGGGAAGAGGTAAAGGACGGGGAGCAGGGAGAGGTGGGGAAGAAGGGGAGGAGGGGGAGTAGGGGGAGTAGGGGGAGTAGGGGGAGGAGGGGGAGTAGGGGGAGTAGGGGGAGTAGGGGGAGGAGGGGGGGAAGGGGGGGAAGGGGGATGAGGAGGAGGGGGAGGAGGGAGAGATGGGGGAAGAAGGGGAGGGGATGAGGGGGAGGGAGGAGGAGGGAGAGGTGGGGGAAGGAGGGGAGCAGGGGGAAAGAGGGGAAAGTGGGGAAGAGGGGATGAAGGGGGGAGGGAGAGGTGGGGGAATAGGGGGAGGAGGGGGATGAGAGGGGGAGAGGGGGAGGAAGGGGAAGGGGAGAAAGGGGAGTAGATGGAGGAGGGGGAGTAGGGGAGGAGGGGGAGAAGGGGGATTAGGGGCAGGGGAGGAGTGAGATGTGGGGGAAGAAGGGGAGGAGGAGGAAGGGGAGGAGGGGAGGAGAGTGGGAGGAGGGAGGAAGGGGATGAGAATGGGAGGAGGGCGAGGAAAGGGGGAGAAATGGGAGGACGGGAGGAGAGGGGAACGGGGGAGGAAAGGGGAAGAGGGGGGTATAGGGGTAAGTGGGGATGGGGAAAGGAGAACACGAGGACGATAAGGAGAGGAGAGGGAGGAGAGGGAGGAGGGAGAGGAGAGGGGGATGAGGGAGAGTAGAGTGGGAAGAGAAGGATGAGGGGTATGGGGTGGGGGCAGAAAACAGAAGGAGGGGAGGAGGGGAAGGAGGTGGTGAGGACGAGTGGCAGAATGAGGACGGGGGTCAAGGAAGAGGCGGGGAGGGCAAGGATTAGGAGGGCTAGGAGAGGGGAAACAGGAAGGCGAGGGGGAAGGGAATGGGGGGAGGAGGTAATGAAATGGTGGAGGGAGAGGAGGGGAGGAGGGGAGGAGGGGAAGGAGGAGGAGTAGAAGAATGGCAAAATGACCGTAACTTATCAAGTACGTTAGAGTTGTTGAACAAAATTGTAGAGAAATTGAGCTTGAGAGAAAAAGAAAATTGCAGCGTAGGTCGAATCCTGAAAAACAAAAAACGAAGGCAAATTCTATTATTTCCACTCATCATCAAGCAACACCACCGTGTATCCAGAAGCTCGTTTGATGGGAAATGAATTGCGGAGACTGACCTTCATCCAAACAGTTTGAGACAAAAGTCGAATATGGCTTGGAGACAGATGTTGATCTCAAATTTTATGCGTTGTTTTACTAACTGATTGGAATAGGCCAATTCAGAAAGCCCCCAAGTATTTTACCCACTGGCATTCTCAGCAGCAAAAACAAATTAATTGCATTGAAAAATCACTACGAGGCTCAAATTACCGACAATCTTTGCTTTTCCACATGTTGGCGTTGCATCAGGATCTAAAAAAGAAGGGGAAGAGGCAGGGGCGTAGGTTCTAAAAAATTTGACTCACTAATATTGTTGGGTGGGAGGGGAGGGAGTGCAGGGAAGGGGTGGGATGCAGGGCACCCTTCCCCCGCATATGCCACGCGCTAGTGGAAAACTTTGAGAATATTGTGGTTCAGATGCATGGAAATGGCGATTCAGGTGCAAAAATGCAGTACTTGCAAAACACTTTCAAACTAGCACTAAATTGCTTAGCACCACAAGCAAAGTTACACGTATCACTTGAATAAGTTAGTCTTTATATGCATTAAATAAATAATGTGTTAAATAATGTGTTAGATGTGTTAAATGTGTTAAATAATGTGTTAAATAATAATAATAAATACTAATGCTGCCATCAACAACTAATATTAATTTAAAAAGCAGTAATGTGAAAATTTAGTTTAGAAGTCAGTATTAGCAGTTATGAAAGGTAGTGACACTAACTACTATTATGCAAGTTAGATAAACTTGAAGTTCATACAACTATTATTTTCATCATCACAAGATAACCATCATATACATGAATTTATAAAATAATCTATGATAACAGACAAATAATATAAATCATAATAATCATCAATGATGATAATAAACTGATAGCAGTAGTAGATAAATAGTAAATAGATAGTCAACAAAGCATCAATATTATTGTGATCAACTATCATCAACATCAGCTGTCCTTTGTGTCCGAAAAATGACCTCCGGTGAACCACACTTTTCATTGACTTTGGTTTTTGCTGAGAGATTGCCAGCTTCCAACCGGGATCTTCTTGTCCTTGAGGTTCTGATTTACAGTGTCTTTGAATCTCAGTCTCGGTCTGCCAATACCTCGGGCCACTTCTTGAGTTCCGAATGAAGGATCGGGTGTGTAGCCTAGTGTTCTCCATTCTGTGCACATGTCCAACACATCTCAGGTTTCTTTGAATGAGAAGTTTATACATACTTGGTGTGTTGGCCTGGGCTAGAATCTCCTCATTCGAGATGAAGTCCCACCATTTCACATAAAGAATCTGACGTAGGTGTTCCATCATATAGGTTTTGAATTTGTGAGTAGCTAGCCTGGCCAAGTCTCAGCTTCGTATAACACAGAGATGAAAGAACAATGGCCCGATAAGTCGAGCATTTTGTTTTGAATGTGAGATCATTGTTGTACCACACCTTCAACTCAAGTCGGCCAAAGGAGATTGAAGCGTTGGACATCCTGGTATTTATTTCGTAATCCATTTTGTTGTTACTCATAACGGTCGATCCGGGATATTTGAACTTCGTGACACTGGACAGTTATTATCAATAAAAATTAATAAAAAAAGAAAACAGTGATCATTATGTAGCCTGGCCATATTTCAGTAGTGCATAGTAAGAACAGTGATATAAATAACCATTATCACAATAGCAATGATTTTAATAGTAATTAATTATTATAAGCTATAAAAAACAATAAAAATGACATCATTATTATAAGTTACAGCATTATTATTGTTATTGTTGTTGCCATTGCCGTTGCCGCTGCCGCTGCCGCTGCCACTGCCCCTGTCGCTGTCGCTGTCGCTGCCGCTGCCGCTGCCGCTGCCACGGACACTGTCACTGTCCCTGTCCCTGTCACTGTCACTGTCACTGTCACTGTCACTGTCACTGTCACTGTCACTGTCACTGTCACTGTCACTGTCACTGTCACTGTCATTGTCATTGTCATTGTCATTGTCATTGTCATTATTATTATTATTATTATTATTATTTTTAATATTATTATTATTTTTAATATTATTATTACTATTATTATTATTGCTATTACTATTACTATTATTATTGCTATTACTATTATTATTGCTATTACTATTATTATTGCTATTACTATTATTCTTGCTATTACTATTATTATTAATGTTACTACTACCGCTACCGCTACCGCTACCGCTTCCGCTACCGCTACCGCTATTACTATTACTATTACTATTACTATTACTATTACTATTACTATTACTTTTACTATTACTACTACTATTACTATTACTGTAGTGTCAGGATGGTTTTAGATTATGTATGAAACCTTTATTTAGTAATTATTACGATCAGCATGGCTGCTATAACAGGAAGTCTCATAAAAAAACCAACATCATGAACTCGTTATGCATAATGAGTAGATAACTCCAAATGTGTTAATGCATAGTCTACAACTAAAATAATAAGCAAGCAGTTAGTGTCAGTTTATTCTACATCCCTCTTTCCAAGCTGTTTAGTCTCTAATGCATCACATAGTCCTTGGCGAGATAGCCAGGTAGTTTACAATCACGAACAGGTCTCGTCGGATTCTCAGCAGGCGCCTTATGGGCTGTTTGGACTGGTTCATCATGGTCTAGCTCAGTAGCACTGTTATCAGGTTCTGTCTTCACTAGTGCGGATCGGTTACGTCTGTAAGATCATTCTGTATCAGTGGTGATGGTGTATGATCTTGGGGCTACTTTTGACTCAACGGTGGCACTAGCATCAAACTCAGGTATTTATACAGAGTCTCCAGGATGTAGATCTTCTAGGTCTTGAGCACGGTGTCTTTTGTCATGGTCCAAACGGTTTCGTTCTCTTTGAACAGCTTCCTTCTTACAAACACATGCAGCATCAGGTAATGCAGGTCGAAGGTGATCAGGTATGCATGGAATCTTATTCTTCAGTCGTCTTCCCATCAACAGTTTGGCAGGGGAGTATCCATTGTCCAGTGGAGTTGTGCGGTAGTTGAGTAATACAGTATGGAGGTCTTCAGTCTTTGTCAGCAGTCGTTTGATAGTTCCCACGGCTCTCTCTGCCTCGCCATTCGCCTTTGGATATCGGGGAGATGATGTGATATGGGTGAAATTAAGCTCTTCCGCAAATCGTGCAAATTCTTGGGCAGAGAACTGGGGTCCATTGTCAGACACAGACACATCTGGATACCCGTGGGTTGTGAACATCTCCCTAAGGGCTTTGATTGTCGTCTTTGAGGTAAGGTCTTTCAAGGGTGCAACTTCAGTCCATCGGCTGTAGTAGTCTATCACGATCAGATAGTTAAGTTTTTCATACTCAAACAAGTCCATACCGAGTCTTTCCCAGGGGCGTTCAGGTATGGCTGAGGGGGCAAGTGTTTCTACCGTCGTTGGTAGAGTCTTCTTACACTCTAAGCATCGGCTCACCATAGCAGCAATGTCAGTTGACATGTTTGGCCACCAGACATCTCGGCGGGCTCTAGCTCGGCATTTTACTATAACTTGGTGGCCTTCATGTATCAAGCGTAGCATCTCCAGTTGTAACCCAAAGGGAATTACAAGTCGATCATCGTAGAGTAGTGTATTGTCGGATACAGTAAGGTGGTTCTGGTGTTCAAATTAAGGTGTCAGGGAGGGGTGGTCAGATTTGTAGATGGGCCATCTAGTCCTGCAGAATTCCATTATTTTAGAGCAAGCTGGGTCTGAGTTTTGGGCGTTACGTATTTTGTGTAGATAGGCACGGTCAGGTAAGTAGCGAGTGGTAAAAGTCTCTACTTCATCAAGCAGTATCTTGTCGTCATGGTCATCCGGGGAGTTAGATGTAGCACGGGAGAGTGTGTCAGCAATGCGGTGTTGTGATCCAGGAATATAAATGACTGTCGGGGAGTACTTAATGAGTCTGAGTCTGAAGCGTAGAACTCGAGGTGGCATCTTGTCTAAGTTTGTAGTAGTAAAGAGTGGTACTAGTGGTTTATGGTCAACTTCAAGTGTCACGTGGTGTAGTCCGTAGATGTACTCGTTGAATCTTTCGCATGACCATGCTGCAGCTAATGACTCCTTTTCTATGACCGCATATCGTTTTTCGGTAACATTCAAGGATCTGGAGGCAAAGCTTACAGGCCGCCTCGTACCATCGGGGTGAATTTGGCAGAGGGCTGCTCCAATTCCTGACTGAGATGCATCAGATGAGATAATAGTAGGTAAAGTAGGGTCGTAATGGGCCAGTACTTTAGGTGAAGTGAGTATTTGTTTGATCTTGTTGAATGCCTCTTCCTGTGGGGTATCCCAGCACCACTCCTGTCTCTCCTTGAGGAGCTCACGAACAGGTGCAGTCATTGTGGACAAGTGGGGAATGAACTTTGCTAGTTGGTCCAGTAGTCCATTGAATTGTCGTAAATCAGTCTTGTTTTGGGGGGTAGGAAAGTTGATTATGGCTGAGGTTTTCTTAGGGTCAGGGTGTAGTCCTGAACTGTCTACCAGGTGTCCCAAGAACTTCACAGATTGTACTCCAAAAAGGCATTTGGATTTGTTGAGTGTTAGTCCAGCTTCTTTCATCCGATTGAGAACCATCTTGAGTCGAAGGTTATGTTCAGATTGGGTTGTTCCATGGACTAATACATCATCCATGTGACAGATTACTCCATCTAGTCCAGTATGTAAGTCAGTCATGCACCTCTGATAGATCTCCGGTGCCAAAGAAATACCAAAGGGCAAACGGTTGAAGCAGTAGCGTCCTTCTGGGGTCAAGAAAGTAGTCAGTAAGCGAGAGCTTTTATCCAGGGGCAGTTGCCAGAATCCGCTGTTGGCGTCAAGTTTGGACAATATTGTACTTCTACCAAGTTGGGCCAGGCTTTCGTCTACAGACTTCATGGGGTGTATTTCTCGCGTTACAGCAGAGTTCAGGTGAGTCAGGTCCACGCAGATACGTACAGTGTTGTCTGGTTCTGGAACTACAACCATGCCACTGCACCAGTCAGTTGACTGTTTGACAGGGGATATCACTCCTAGATTAATCATGTCTCTCAGTGCAGTTTTAACCTTGGGCCGTAGGGGGTGAGGTACTGTTCTAGCAGTATAGATACACTTGGGTGCAACATCATCGCGTAGTGTAATCTTGTAAGCATATGATTTCAGAGTACCCAGTCCAGTGAACAACGATGAGTGTTCAGTGAGATAGTCAGTAGTGTCATGATTCAGAGTGTCATTGTTACAAGTCAGTAGTTTTAGTTGAGAGCAAGCTGTCCTACTCAGTAGGTTTCTGTTTTGTTTTGGGACCACATATGCTGTTTCACACCATGAGTTGTTCTTATATTTCATTTCAGCTTCAAATGTACCAATACAAGAAATGTGCTGGTTAGCTGGTCCCACCAACTCTACATTGGTTGGCTGTAGCGTGGCTTCCTTAACTACTTGTTCGTCAGCAGATATGATAGTAGCGTCAGCTCCAGAGTCCAGTTTCAGTTTCAATATGTATGAGTTGATGTTGAGGTTAACAGTCCATTCGTCTTGTCTTGAGAGTGAGTCAATGGTCAGTTCTCCAGTAAACAGCTTAGGTGAATCAGGTGAATCCACAGATTGAGAGAGAGTATTGACTTCATTTGCATTTTTGCTATCAACAGTTCTAGGCTGATTGCGACATACAGAAGCATAATGCCCTTTCTTCTTACATTTGCTGCACTGGGTGTCTTGAGCTGGGCATCTCTCTCTTGGGTGGGACTCACGTCCGCACCAATGACAGGGTCTGTTGTTAGACGGCAGTGTTCTAGGCTTAAATCTGTGTGCATTGGTGTCGACAGCTGCGATTGATTGTGGTACGTTAGTGTGAGCACCAGCAGTAAGTTCTTTCATGGCATTACGAGCAACCTCCTGTGAGCGACAGACGTTGAGTGCATTCTGTAATGTCAGTGTGTTACCAGTAGAAATTAGTTTCTTGCGAGTGTCATCACTGTAGATACCCGGTACAATTCTGTCAGGTATGTGCTCATCAGAGTTGGCATCAAACTGGCACCGTTTATTTAGCATGTGTACGTAAGTTAGTGTAGAATGTGTCGAAGGGTTCAGTGGGGGATTGTCAGAGTGAGTAGAACAGGAATCGCTCATGAATAATATTGCGCTCACCTATGCAGTACTGTCCCAAGATTGTGAGCATGTCTTCTGGAGTGGTCACCCCATCATCATAGTCACTGGCAGATTCTATGACTTTAGTACCAGCGGGTCCAACACAGTATTTGAAACAAGCATGTTGGTACACTACCTCCTTTTTGCCAAGCTCCGTCAGTATTGAAAAAGTATACCACTCTGATCTGAATCTTCTATAACTTTCCTCCTTCCCATCCTCCAACAAAAGCTGTGAAGGTGGGTCAATTTGTGGTTGAAAGGCTGTCATGATGTGGTAGAAGTATCAAGCTGATATAAAAGTGGGTCAATAGACCGCCGCCACCATGTAGTGTTAGGATGGTTTTAGATTATGTATGAAACCTTTATTTAGTAATTATTACGATCAGCATCGCTGCTATAACAGGAAGTATCATAGAAAACCAACATCATGGACTCGTTATGCAAAATGTGTAGATAACTCCAAATGTGTTAATACATAGTCTACAACTAAAATAATAAGCAAGCAGTTAGTGTCAGTTTATTCTACAATTACTATTACTATTATTATTATCATTAATATCATTATTATCATTATTATCATTATTATCATCATTATCATCATTATCATCATTATCATCATTATCATCATTATCATCATTATCATCATTACCATCATTACCATCATTACCATCATTACCATCATTACCATCATTACCATCATTACCATCATTACCATCATTACCATCATTACCATCATTACCATCATTACCATCATTACCATCATTACCATCATTACCATCATTACCATCATTACCATCATTACCATCATTACCATCATTACCATCATTACCATCATTACCATCATTACCATCATTACCATCATTACCATCATTACCATCATTACCATCATTACAATCATTACCATCATTACCATCATTACCATCATTACTATCATCATTACTATCATCATTACTATCATCATTACTATCATCATTACTATCATCATTACTATCATCATTACTATCATCATTACTATCGTCATTACTATCGTCATTACTATCGTCATTACTATCGTCATTACTATCGTCATTACTATCGTCATTACTATCGTCATTACTATCATCATTACTATCATCATTACTATCATCATTGCTATCATCATTGCTATCATCATTACTATCATCATTACTATCATCATTACTACCATCATTACTATCGTCATTACTATCGTCATTACTATCATCATTACTATCATCATTACTATCATCATTACTATCATCATTACTATCGTCATTACTATCGTCATTACTATCGTCATTACTATCGTCATTACTATCGTCATTACTATTGTCATTACTATCGTCATTACTATCGTCATTACTATCGTCATTACTATCATCATTACTATCATCATTACTATCATCATTACTATCATCATTACTATCATCATTACTATCATCATTACTATCATCATTACTATCATCATTACTATCATCATTACTATCATCATTACTATCATCATTACTATCATCATTACTATCATCATTACTATCATCATTACTATCATCATTACTATCATCATTACTATCATCATTACTATCATCATTACTATCATCATTACTATCATCGTTACTATCATCGTTACTATCATCGTTACTATCATCGTTACTATCATCGTTACTATCATCGTTACTATCATCGTTACTATCATCGTTACTATCATCGTTACTATCATCGTTGTCGTCGTTGTCGTCGTTGTCGTCGTTGTCGTCGTTGTCGTCGTTGTCGTCGTTGTCGTCGTTGTCGTCGTTGTCGTCGTAGTCGTCGTTGTCGTCGTTGTCGTCGTTGTCGTCGTTGTCGTCGTTGTCGTCGTTGTCGTCGTTGTCGTCGTTGTCGTCGTTGTCGTCGTTGTCGTCGTTGTCGTCGTTGTCGTCGTTGTCGTCGTTGTCGTCGTTGTCGTCGTTGTCGTCGTTGTCGTCGTTGTCGTCGTTGTCGTCGTTGTCGTCGTTGTCATCGTTGTCGTCGTTGTCGTCGTTGTCGTCGTTGTCGTCGTTGTCGTTGTTGTCGTCGTTGTCGTCGTTGTCGTACGGCATACCTCTTTCTAGCGAGTGTCGGTAAACGCAACATAGTACACATGAATTACCTTTACAATACCAAGATCTCAATACTCAATACACTATGAAAAATTCCCAGAAAAGAAAACACTCTTGATTCATGTGCATGTCCTATTGAGCAAGTGTAGAGTAGAACAGACCTTGAAAATGTAGTGGTAGTAGATTGTCTGGTAGCACAATAGACTTTTTGGTGTTGAAACTTGATGATGCAATTTGAGACTCGCACAAAATGAAAAACTGTATGTAGCACAATACTGTGTTAGTGACAAATCATTTGTAGCACTATACTGTGTTAGTGGCGAATCATTTGTCCATTGCAAAAAGCTAGAGTATAAGTCTGAAAGTCAAGGATAAGAATATTGATGTGTGTATGAGTGATCGAATATTATTGATATGATGTAGCCATGGTTGGTGCATACCAATACAGGAATCGTCGGGCCCAACTGTATATCCTACTACTTTTGGAGTGAAAAAAGGAGAAACGATATCTCGAACTTAACGATTTAAACATACACAGTTAACGGAATGTGTTGAGGATGAGAAAGTCATGCGAGAAACCAATCACAGTTCTGTGATGAAAGAAGAAAAGATTCTAACTTACAGGCATATCAAATGAGAACTCGCATATTGATACGCGGAGAGACTAGTATGCTCCAACAGGGTGTCAACAGGAACAACTAGCTCGTAATAAAAAACCCAAACATCTTGCTTTATCTAAAACTTCCTCGTTCTAACATTAGTCACTCTATCGATGTTTCAGTTCATTATGAAACTAAGTCAAATTCATACTTATAACAATTATTATACAAATTTTAACTATTTTATTTTACCTATTATATAAATGAACTATAACAGAAATTCCAACCACAATAAAAATCAAAGATAGTATTACCAAGCAACTTACGTCAATCAAACAATATAAGCCTTGATGTAAACTCCAATATAAGCAACCACTGAACAATAAGTAACTAGATTATACTCATAAACATATACAATAAAAACGTACTACAATCAGCTGTGATAATCAACACCTGGTGCACACAAAGGGGTACCGTAACAGTTCTCATGGACACTGGGTGCTCAAAAAGGCAGCTTTAACCAGGATAACCATTTTGTTCTTTGATACTGTGATGCATATCTGCTCCTATTATACTACTGCTGTGAGTTATGAGTTCGTGTAGTACTACATGAAAATTCACAAAACTATGGTACAATTTGATTAACTCAAACTATTCATAAGGTACGAGCTTGAAACTTGGAGTAATCAAAGTAACTAGCAGCGTTCAATTTTGGGGAAAGAGTTGTGAAGTTTTGCTTCTCAATCTGAAACTTTTCAACTTGATTTGCTCTTCAACTTGTTATAATTTATCTCAGTTTTTTTTTTTTCATTTGGTTAGTGAATTAACTTCAAATTCTCTTTGAATCGAGTAAGCTTTTATTGACCGCTATCTCTGGTGTTACCGATTCCGATCTAAAAAATTTATGCTATATCATTCCAATCAACCCTCGAGTGTCACTCTCAGAATACTTGAAGACTGAACCAAAAATAATTTATTGAACCTTTAAAAGTCAATTGTGCTCAAAGTCACTAACCTTGAATAAGATTGTTGGTGCAATTGAAGTTTTCAGCACAACTACTTGACGATGAAACCCTTTCACAGTTCAATATCAAGCGCTCCCAATTTCTGTCTGTTAAAACCAGGGAGATTGGCAGCACAACATTATCTTGGAGAGTACCAAATTTAATCGATGAAGGAGGAGTTGGGCCTACAAAATATTGAAAAGGTTTCTCGCTTCAATTTTTCTTTAGTAAACATACGGTACTGCTTTTGTTTTTCAGGTTGGTAAAATGATTAGAACTGCAAAATTATATCTTTATGAGGAATATTTGTACTGTTAAAAGTTCTTCCCAATGCGAATTACAGATTATTCAGTCAGCATAAAGCTTGTTTTACAGTATTCCTGTAAAATTTATTTTTCATTAACAAGTAGAGCCTTTTAAAGTACAATTGCAGCAAAATTGATTAGGCCTTATGGCTATTACACTGTTTCACCTCCATCTTGGACTTACACCACCTTTTCCCACCTCCTGGACCAACACTCACATTCCCCCACCCCTAGTGCCCTCATTCCTCCTGCACAGGAGCCAAAAAAATATCCTATTCATTGTTAGCATTCGACCCAGTGAATCCAAGAACTCAATGGCACCCTAAAAAAACTTCCTAGCCGCACACTTCTACTGTTTCTTCCTTTGTAACTAAACTGTATGAAAGAGCTATGCAGTGAAAATGCTTCAAATCAATTAACTAAGACGTTTAGCCATTGTACCTAAAAGTGCTAGACCTGCCATTAGACAAGATATCAACAATTTGTGCAAGATTAATTGTCAGTTTTGCTAAAGCAAGCTCCTCTAATAGGAGATATCATTCAGTTAAAACTGTGAATGTAACTTTTTAGCAGTTTATTTTAGGTGGTCTACAAAAGAGAAATGCCTGCATGAAAAAGATCCTTTACAACAACTAGCTAGTGTTGAAATAAGTTGGACTGAAAATTTCTATTTGTTATTGGATATGTAATTATTGTAATAGGGGCAGAACTCAAGTGAACAAACATTAAACATCGAACTTTTCGCAGAATGTGGAGAGAGGTGTGAAAAATCGATAAATGTGAAAGTAAGCAACTATAAGTTGAGACCTACAGTAAGATAGAAAGATATTATAAAAACAAGTATAAGAGTAGAATATTGAGAGGTAACAGTTTGTTTGAGGAAAATTATAATAGGTGTTTTAAAGTCTTATAAGAAAAGAGCTTAAGAATGAAATGTGAAGATGTTGTGCAGGATGAGTGATTTAATTAGTTTGTAATGTGACAATGCGGAAGGGTTGCTCGCTAATGCTTGGACAGCATCCATGGCAGCTATGATTGTTGAGGTAAAATCACTTGTGTGTGCATTGGTGTGCCTGCCTGTGTGTATGTATGTGTGTGTTGGTTGTTTGTTTAGTTTGTTGCGTAAATGTTGGTTTTATTTATCGATGTGCTCAAGTTTGCTACATTGGATTGAATGTTGATTTCGATCCCGGTTGGTGTTGTAAATGATATTTGCATGAACCGTACCAAACGGCAGCTAGAGAGAGTATCGGAGACAGTAATGGACAGGTAATAGCCTTTTCCAATTGATAGACTGTCTTGTAATACAGAGCACTAAATGTATCATGCTGTACCAAGCTGCACTAAGCTAGCGATTTTCAGAAGAGGCACTATTGCTAGTGGTGTCAGCTTCACTATCAACGAAAGGGTGCTACCGGATAGCGCAGTGGTCTGCCATATTTAAGGCAGCACAGGAGTAACCAGTAAGGCAACCTGTCAGACTAACAACAAGTAACTCCAACTATCACCAAGTTTTTTTCACCAATATGTGTCAGTGAGATATTCTGTTACAAGATGACACTGTAGTACACACAAAAAAACTTATGTTTAACTTGGAAGTATCATACCCAACAATGCTAGACTCAACAGTAAGCTTGTCTTTTGAATGGGAAAGGCTAGCACAGATGATACCACCATGTTTCCCTCCCTGTGAAGTGTAAGCAATGTAAACCGATTGTCTTATCTGCTATTTATATGGGACTGAAACATGGACATTGTACAGAGCACAGGTGAAAAAAAACTGAATGCAAATATGATGAGGCACTTGAGACAGATTATGAAAAAAACCTGGTTGGTTAAAGCATTGAACGATGTAATATATACAAAAAGTGGACTAGCGCCAATGTGCTGACCTACTCATTGTGCGAAACCTGAGATGGACTGGACATGTTCATGAATACCTAGGGGAGGTTTTATATTCACAACTGAGTTCCGGCACAAGACACCGGACATGTCCATGGCTCAGATTTAAAGATGTAGTAAAGAGGAATTTGAAGTTGAGAGATATAAGACAAGATATTTAGCAGGCCACAGCTCAAGATCGACCAGTCTGGAAAACTGTGATTTGGAGACTGTAAACTAGAACTGTCATTGTTGGGCCAACGGACTACTAATAATGAAGACGATGCCAGTGTAAATGCGATTGCACAAACAACTTATCAATACGAGCGAATCAACAGTTCTGCCCTCTTTGAGCTGATGTCCATAAGTTTTTATTGTAACATATTTAAATGAGACAGTTAAAATTAACCTACACGATTGATTAAAAGTAGTCAGTCTGAATAGAATATAAAACTGAAAATATCACACAGACAAGCAAAAAAATTGTCAACTGTACAAATCTGATAGTTCAATCAGCTGTCAGTGGAAAAGAATTCTCCCACTCTTTCACTGCAGCCCATCTGCTACAGCTAGTAGTGCTCTCAGCAAACTTGCCCAAGCTTGCGAGGGCTTTCCAATTAATCACATTGCATTCAATAAAAATAGTAGAAATAAAATGAGGTAGTTAACATCTGCAAGTTTCACTTCCATGCTACTACAGCAAGGTAAGATCTACTAGATCATCAAGGTTTGAGTATTATTTTGAATAATGGTTGTTGATAAGAAATTTTAATCAACCTCAAAAACTTGTCAGTGGCGAGTATTACTCTATTAAAACGAACGTTACAGTAAATATTTGGCAATTCGTGAAAAATTTGATAGCCGGATTAAAATACATAAGTTCATTCATACAAACGGAGGTAGAACACTAAAGCCAACTATAAAGAGTCAATAAGTATATCCACGACCTGGATTGACCTGTGCAATAAACATAATAAATAATATTGTTCGTAATTTCTTTTATGCGAGTGGGTCAGTAGCAATAATTTTAATGGATCACAAAATACCATCCTCACGAACAAAAAACTATTAATTTTCGAGGCATACTCATAGGTCACCAACACTATTGATCCATAATGTGTAAATTAATATGTACGTAAGTGGGTTCATTCTCGGCATAACTTATTACAATTTTATCAATATATATTAACAATTATTATATATGTTTTTATTATTATTGATTATTATGATTTCCATATACAATATTGATATGTTGGAAAGAGATTGATCACGATTATGAAAAACAGAGCTATTTTGTTAAAAGACAATAACGATAAATGTTATAGTTAGTCAAGAATGAATCGTTTTAAAAAAACACGTTGGCAACCGGTAACGTGTAAAGCGGTTATTCCTTGACTCGCTACCATTATCCACTACTTACCAATCCATCATGCTAATAGTACCAATGAAGAATCAACGACACAACAACCGTCGCTGATGAATTACTTACACATGTGAAAATAATTATCCTCGCCAAAATGCACATTGGAATTTTATGCCCTCAAGCCTGATCCGGATCAATGGATAATATTTCCTATTATTATATAATAAAAGTTGAACGCCTGGATCAATGTGTTCGACGCCAACTGGTGTGAATCCCAAATATGACTAATAGCAGATGTTCATCGATCCAGGTCGCAAATACATCTAGTGTAACTTGGAAACTGTTTTTATGATATCTCGGATGATATGATTAGGTACAAAAACTAGAACACATTGTTTTCATCCATTACATAAGAGAAAACAAAATACAATAGGTAGGTACAATTTCTTAGTGTTGTTGTACTACTGCTAGTTTTATTAATTGAAAACGACGGTTTAACGCAAAACTCGAAAATCATTGGGACCGAACAACTATTTTAACAAGTACTCAGAAAGGTGAAGAGGGAATATGCAAAAGGGTAAAGTGGTGTGTTTTCATCAATCTGCTTACTAAATTTCTTTAAATACTGCAATAACCTGAATTTGTACCGCAGCTTTCACCACAGGTGCAAAACCAACCAAGTTTTCAAACCTGTAGTTGATTGACATTTCAGCCACTACTGAAGCAAGAAGGAAACCAACATTAGTCCATGAGAAAAAGATCATACGATAAATCACTTACCAAACAATTCAGTCAATGATTGCTTCTTCGCTACTGAGAAAATAATTAAATTTAACAAAACATCTACAGAAATGACAAAAACTGATTCAGTGGAGTCTCAAGTACATGTGCACTAAACTTCCAGTAGGTATGTTCTTTATGCATTTACTGGTACTATGAAAAATAACACTTTGTTTCGTGAGCAATATAATTTAACACTTATAAAAAAAGATCTGATGCAGCCTCAAACCTTGATAGTACTTGATACTCACTCTTTAGCTTGATGCATGTCGAATTATGAAATCTTAATTCGCTGTCCCGTTTGATGCAGAGGAAATCGATTAATACGTAGTACCACCTTTCATGTAAATCCGCTTTTACCTGAAGAAAAAAAAAACATTCGTGTCGTGAACATTTAGTAAGAAAAAGTGGCCACCTTACCTTTTTGGATACCAGTAGGTTTAGAAAACCCACAAGTAGTTAGTGTGAGTGAGCTTCTAAGCATATCAGGACATAACTAACTGCACTATTTGCTGGTTAGTTCTTGCTGCTCTCACACATTTAATCATCACAAAGCAAGATACACAGAACTTGACAACACTCGGGTAGCCAAGTCACAACCAATCTACCTAATATTTGTCATCCTCTATAAATCGCTGCTCCCAGTTCTTATTTGAATAAACCCAATATAGGGTTTCTTCCGTCATGCTACCAATAGTACATTTGCAGCGTATTTCAGTATGAAAGCGAATCTGTCAAAATACAACCCTGATTAATGACAAGCTGGTCCGGTTGATTGAGTAACTTAATGTGATTAATTTGTGGGGAAAATTTGTGGCCATTTAGCTCTGCCTGCAATATTGTACCCCTTTCCTGCCTTACACTTCCTCCACTTTTTATCCTATGCTAGATAGATTGAGTCTAGGTCAAGTCAAGGTCAAGTCTAAGCTGAGTCTAAATAGAGTGCGCTCACAACCTTCACCAATAATAGACTGTTCTTTCGTCATTAATCAAAGCACCCCAACCAAGTTTTTGCAAACTGTGCAGAATATCAAATCTCGAATTAAACCTTTTCTGTGCCAATCTAATGAGCTACCAATTTTTATGAAAAAAACATGTTTGGTTTAGCTTTTTCATAAATTCAGATTTGATTGCCGCTTACGTGAGAGCGAATTATTCACACACCTTAACTGATACTTTGTGTGTTTTGATCAGTTAGCAATGTTTCACTTTTATGTGAAAAAATTTTTATTAAAATACTTTAACCGACATTGATGCATTTTAATTAAACAACAAGCCATCAATTAGCAGCTGAAATTTTTATTGAAGATGAAAATTCAACTGTTTTTGCAATATTCAACTGCGTGTGCAATTATAGGTACTTTTTTTCAGATTTTCTGAAAGATTCAAACTTCAAAACTACTTCATAAAAACATGAATGACAGTTTAGCAACTGGAAATTGCAAAGTCATGCTCCCAAGTTGTGAATTTCAAAATAACTTCTAGCTTTTTTCATGAATAGGAATGAGAAAAAGTGTATGATTTTTTTACTTTTTTTAACAATTTTTTTGTTTTCAGACAGCCTAATTGGTATGGGCAATCTGTTAATGCTCAACCATATCCCTTTTTAATTGGTCGTTACGTTTTACTTTAGTTATCTTCAGCAACAAAATCTTGAAAAAATTTGTTAAAACTACTTAAATTCTGAAATTACATGTCGAATAAGTCTGCCTGGAATGACCTTTTATCCTGTTAGCAGCAGTAAATTCTCCTTGGACATCGGAAAATCATAATAGTTAAATTGGTGAAACTTTTAAATTATTGAGGCAGAGATGCGGTTATCGCTAACTACTACTTCGGTAGTATTTAGTAGTATAGCTCCATATCCGCCTGGTATTTACTCCAATTTTATAGCTCCGTTAGAATTTGTATACATTATTTCCCCCCCCCCCCCCCCACCCCTCAGTCATTGTTAGCACTGCCCACTGAATAGCCACATACACCCCAACCCTCTCAGTGTTCAACTAAAAAACTCAGATGGCTACTCAAAAATGCCTGTGTGTTGGTAGAGAGGCCTTTGGTGTTTCACAAGCTGCAGCCTTCAGTTGGTTGACAGACACTTTTCTTGAAGTACTCCAACAGCCAAACCCTGCCCCAATCCACTTCAGACTCTTCAATTTTGAAAGTTGTTGGGCTATGTGTAGCTTTTTTCCTGGAGAAGGATGTGCCAATGATAGCCTCAGGAAATTTCTTTGACATGAGCCTTTTCAGTGTTGGAAATTAAAGGCCAACCCAGGTGTGATTGCTGCCCTGTTTAGCTTATTTGGAATGACTCGCTATGAGTTTCTGCAACATATAGCCGAATTAGCAAAAAAATCCCAATTACCAGAACGTGTTTGTGAAATTGAGCCTATGATGACTTGCACCTGGCTAAGTGGACTACATGGCTCTAGAGACACTCTATTTTACCCCTGCCAATTTCTTTGCCCCCCCCCCCCCCCCCATCCCCAACACCCAATCCCACCTCCACAGCAGAACTTGCTCAGTGTTCACCTGACCCCTTTCCATCTTAGCTGACACGGTCCGAACAGGATGGCAGTTTCTCCATTTAAAAGCAAGACAAGGAGCAATCTTGGGTATAGCGTTTCGAAGAATCTGACCCCCTCCAAGGTCAACAAACAGCAGCCCCATTCAAGATAAGATCCTTGCTGCCATCCTAGAGAAACTGCAAAAGACAATTTAAAGTAAAAAACAGATTGCGCAACGAAAGTCGACACCTGACCTAACACTTTCCCTTATACATGTAATTTGTTCTTTCCTATATGTTGGTGATGTGGGTGGCTGCCTTGATTTTTTTGCATCTTGATGACAAGTTCCACACTCAGGAAGCTTGTCACGCCCCTAGTAGTTGCATTTCCTGCTGTATGCAACTGCACTCAGATGAGATATAACTTTGAGTTAGAGAGGGATGATCAACACTTTCTGCTCCAGTCATGAGCCGTAATCGTTTAGATATATATGCCCTACTGCTGTTCTCATTGTAGTGCCCCACCTGCTGTTAGAAAACAAAGACACTGTTCTCCTCTTAGAAAAATAATCTCTTTCAACATTTTAATTAAAGATGGTCAGCCAGACAGGTTACCATAGTAGTTGCATAAGGTAGGAAACACTAAAGCCAACAATATGGAACAGTATTATACCAGAGAGCCATGATCATTCTGTTCTCAGTGCAATCTTTCTAGTAGTGTGCAGTAAAAGTCACACCTGAATCCTTTACATTAGTGGCAACCGTTAGATTGTACATTTGTACACAAAACCTCTGCCTCTGATGGTTTCAGAAATGGCCATGGATGCTGATAGGATGCCACAGAAATAGCAAAGATTGCACCTTTAACCAGCTGGCGCAAACCCTCCAAGGAGTTCTGTGAAACATATCACATTGCGAAGCGAAACCTAAAATTTCTGACGCTCAGTGGCAACGGAGAGGTAAAAAATGTTACGTAATCTTTTCCTGATACTGATAAGAAAATTGTCCAAGTTTTTCCCACATCACATCTCCAAGTACAGAAGGATCTCAAGAAGAATCTTCAGAATGTGGTCAACCATTCATCTCCAAGCATTGGTTGCTTCTTTCTGCTATTTTTGGCATAACATGCTGTGAGGCATTGCGGAGCGTTGCAAACCTGTAGAAGTTTTGGACATCTTCTCTAGAGCAACATTTAAGTGAACCGGGGATTGTAGTTCTCATATTGAACATTAGTTTTCACCTTGGCCACCGCTATTTGTCATGCTTTCTACTAGCAATAGACAATAAAATGACAATGAGGGTGACGATGATAACAACGACGGTGACGGCAACGGGGAAGGCAACGGCGAAGGCAACCGCAACTAGGTTGATAGCGACGACGAGGACGAGGACGACGATGACGACGATGACGAAGATGACAAAGACCACAAACACGGCAACCCGGCAACGACGATGACTGCAACAAAGGCGACGGCATTGGCAACGGCGTTGACGACATTGACAATGATGATTTTGATGATGACAATTTTATGAACCTGATTGGCCAGCAGCGCCCAAAATCCAATTTCAAAGAGAAGATAACCCAAAACACACAGCGGTGTGCCAGTTTTGAGACATTTCGTGACTATCAAAAACCATAAAATAAATATTTTTTGTACTATCAGGTAGAAAAAAAGACTTTCTACCGTGTGATGAAAACCTATTGGCTGTTGCTCTGTTAATGTTCATGCAATCAATATTTCAATGAAAAAGTTTGTTTCTTGAAAATTCAATTTATTCTGGAGCAATGAAGGTTTCAAACTTGAGGGCGTGTCAAGAAACTTTACGGCTGGTTTTTTAAAATAAAATGCTTGGCTAGGGTAAAAAATTTCTTGCCGTTCCAACCATGCAAAGAAAGAGGGTTTTTTAGCATTATTTTGAGTGTAGGAGAGCAGATAGTGCATGTCAGTCAGAGTTTCTTAGCGAAAAATAACCGAAAAACCCAGTGCATGTATACTGATTATTTATGGTGTTTTCGTAGAGTGGTCTAATAATATTTTACGTGAATTCGTAGAGGAGATTTTTGTCAATCAGATGTAATAAAATTAAGCTCTTTAACCCTAACGAGTGAATTTTAAACTAAATTCGAAAACTTGGAAAATTCGCTAAAAGCGCCTGAATCCTAGCATAAAACGACTGAAATTCAAATAGTTTTAAGTCAAAGATTACAACACAATTAAAAAATTTTTGTTTGATATTTTTTGCACAAAGATTAGGTGCTAATGTGTCTGCTTACCAGATATTCGTCATAGGTCTTCCGCACTATTCTTGCTTCAAATGTTCTTGCTTTCAGAATTTCTTGCGTTCCACCATCAAATCGTTCAAAATAGCGGTAATCTAGCTTCACATTTGTCACTAAATGGCAATACTTCACCAGCAGTTCAATTTTGCCACCAGTTCCTCGAAATCTGAAGTAAAAATGTTGATTAACTAGTCAAAAAAGTTTTTTATGCGTTTTAGTTTAAGTTTTTTTCCCGAGCATTCTAATTTATATTGGTAGATACCAAATCAGCTCTATAAAAAATCATCAAACATTTGACGTTTTTCTAGCATCAATACGGGTAACTGCCAGATGCTCGTAAAACTTGTTTTTATAAGTTTACAAAATAAATATCAGGATTTATAATTTGATGGGTAATTGGTGATCCAAAGGATAATCCCTCCCATAGCCTCAGGTCAAGTTCACCTTTATGAAAGGGACCAGGCAAAGTTTGGTAAACTTATCAACCAGTTCTCTTCAAGTGTCTTACTTACTAGCTTGCTATTTGTTTATAGTTTTTGTTATACGAAACTGAAACACTATAAAAACTTAGGAGATCAGCTCAAGAATCTAATTATGTAACAATGCTGCTGTGATTAGGTGTTGCTTTAGTGCTAAGGAATCTTCGGTGGGAGTTTTGCAACTTGTATTTACCTTGTGTACAGTGAACCATGTAAGTCATTCTCAAGAAATCTTTAAGCTGAAAAGGTTTCCAGTAATATAGAGTAAAAGATACTATAATAATCGTGTAATGAGAGCAGATTTCTCAAGCTTTAAATGCACCAATTTAGTTCTCGTATTATGCAATGAGCCTTTTTTGCATCAGGTACCAGGGGAAACCTTTTGGTTCATTTATAAGTGCATCAGGTATGTTTCCTCACTGTTTGTTTATTGGTATGTATAATGGATTTTCTGTGCAGATGCTTGTTATTAATATTCAGGTTTTTATTGATGAAAGTGTGATTGTCCTCGGGGGTTTGGCTACCTTGCTTAGCAGAAAAAACACCAGGTGTTGTTTGTGCCACCCTGTGATATTTTGCTGAGAAGAGTCCCATAGTTGTACCAAATCTTTCCCCTTGCTGACACATGTCCTCTCATCACTTTTTATTTCTTTTCCCACTATTGGCACATGAGTTGTCTATTGTGTTGGGTTTTCTAGTATAATAGAAACAGATATCCATCAACTTTTGAGACAGTTTTGTTAATCATATTATAGCTCTGACATAAGTATAAGCTAGTTCATTTCAAGAGTCTTAAACTAAAAATGCGTCCAGTATCATAGAGTGGAAGATGTTAGATTAGTGGTCTAATGAGAGCAGATCTCTGAAGTTTTAAATGCGCCAATCGGGTTCTCATGAAGTGCGATGGCCCTTTTCTACATAAGTGACAAGGAATACCATTAGGTTCCTTCATAAGTGTATCAGGTATGTTACCTCACTGTTTGTTTAGTAGTATATGTGCTGAATTTTCCGCGCCTATGCCTGATATTAATATTCACTTTTTTGGATAAAAGTTTGATTGTCATCAGGGCTTTGATTAGTTTTTATAGGACAATAAAAACGCCAGGTGTTTTTGGTGCTGCAATTCAATTGTTTGGAGTAGTGCTTTTGGAGTGGATCAAACCACTATGTGATATTGTTGAGAAGTGTCCCGTAGTTGTGCTCCAACCTGGCCCTGTCTGACACATGGCCTCTCGTCACTTTTTATTCCTTTTGCCACAACTTGCACATGTGTTTTCTATTCTGTTGGGTTTTCTAATATAATAGGAACAGATCTCCATCAACCTTCGAGACAGTTTTTTTAATCATATCATAGCTCTGACATTAGTATATTTTATATACTCATTTGCAGGTTTATACCACGGATCTTATTGCCAACCCTGAAAGTTGTTTACACATGGATGACTTCCGATACCTTTTTTATCCCTTGACTTGTGGCACATGCATACAACTTGTTTTTCGCTACTGTGTCATTCTCTTTCTCTTACTCTGGACACCTGGACTTTTTAGTAAATGCTTTTTTTAGTCTAAAAGGGTGTCTAATCATCTAGTGGTGTCTGAAGACACGCATGTTTTCCTGGTTTCAGGTAGTCTTTTGAGCACCAGGTGTCTATGAGAACGGTTGAGGTACCTGTTTGTGTGCACCAGGTATTGATATTGCAGCTTATTGTAGTGTTATTTTATGTTGATGAACATGAATATAATATAATTATTTACTGTGCATTTATTGTTCATATTGGGTTTGGATCATGTTTTTGATTGTTGGCCTGATGTAAGTGGGTTGCTAAAAGTGTATTCGATTAACTTTGTGTTCGAGTTTCTATTATTGCTTAGTTGTATAATAGGTTAATTGTAGTGTTTTTATATTGTATATGGTTACAATCATTGTCTAAGCATTTATTGTGCAGAGGTTGTTTTTTTTTGGGTTTGCATCACGGTTTTGATGGTTAGACTAACTAATGATTTTAGAGAAGCAAGTATTTTATTAAAGTATACATTTCATTACAGCTATATATACAAAGTATAAAGTAAGAACTTGAAACTATGGTAAATATCTAATGATTATTTCAATAATCCATTCTTGTAAATATACAGACTATTCTGTTTCATTATTTATCTTTAGATATCCAGAGACCTTGGGTTTGATAGCACGGTAATATTTAGCATTAAATTTAAACTGAGTCCAATTTTTAAAATCTGTTTTTTCAGAGCTAGTTTTTGAATTTTTTTAGACAAACATCTAAAATGTTTGTCACATAAAATGTAATATAAAAATTGACAGCAAATGCTTCCAAAAATGAATCCATATCATCATCATCTCAATGAAGCATATTTTTTGTGTATTGAAGAGCAAGTGATGTTTCATCATTTAGTTGAGCCATATTCAGCACGGGTTGTGGGGCTAAAATCAAATGACAATAAATATTGGAGCAAAACGAGAATAAAAAATAATTGGGAGGTTTTAGCTACCTCAGTATAAATAATAAAAAAAAATTAGATCTCTACTGTCGTCCCTTTGACCAAAAGCCACTTTTGTCAAAGTCAAAGGCTTTGCAGACAAGGGAGAAAGCTGAAACAGGATCTAATATAACTAGTAGGAAGGTGTTACTACTTGTACCTTGTTTGTATTAATCTCTTTGATGATACGTTCCTCTCAACCTCACGTCAGGACAACGAAGGACATATCATCGGCAAGATTTGCTAAAAGCCCCGTCATGTGTTGGTCATGTGACGTAGTCCTGGATCTCTCACATATCCCCTCCAAGATTGCACTGCAGGTGTGGAAAACACTGGGGTGGGTGCAACCACACCACAAAGCCTACAACATTGTCACACCCCCAGTCGCAGCGATGGTTTACATGTCAGACACAATACAATCAGTTCGCATCATGCGATGGGTGCGACCACGCCTCAAAACCCACAACATCATTACACAACCAGCAGTGCCCCTGTGGGCAGATATCTGTCCTTTCATAAATGTATATATATCCTGTTTTTGATAACGAATATCAATGGTAACCGACTATTGGTAATTTAAAACTAATACAAAGAAATTTACATATCAAGCCATCTCGGAGGTTTGGTCACCCTACCCACTCTGGTGCGGTAGCCTGTTGCCGACTCCATGATTTGTGACTTTTCTTGTGGTAGCCTGTGTAGTTTGGCTCTGGATAGTATGATTCTGGTTTTTTCTGATGGGCTCTCTGATGCGACCACATCCGGTGGCCTTTGCTCTGACTGTGATGTTGTTTCCGACGGGACCGCAACCGGAGATATTACTGTTGTTGGGGACCATGATGCAACCACATCTGACCGTACATGTCCCTTGTCTGTGGATGGCGGGCGATTATGACTTTCCATATCTTTTTGGCCAAGATGCATTGGAACTCACTTTTTTGATACTTGACAGCGGTTTCTTCTGATCAGTTGGTGTGCACCCGCTGCTACAATCTCCCGGTCTTTAGTAGCAAGTACTGTCGTGTCCCGCGTGGCTTTACCCTCTTCCCGAATGACAATTTGCCGTCTGACCTCTACTGGACTCCTTTCTCTTGTCCTATTCTTTGAGTTATACCACACCGACTGCTTTACCCTTCTGACTTCCTCGTAAGACTTTAAGCGATGCAAATCAATCTTTCTGCCATTCATTAGTTCAAACTAGTTGAGCCCTCTTTCAAACATCAATTTTGCCGGGGAGTACCTATTGCCCAAAGGAGTGTCTCTGTATGCGCATGATGCTGCCTACAGATTTGTATTTCTATCCATTAACCCTTTAACAGTCTGGACCGCCCGCTCCACTTCTCCATTACTCTGTGGATGTCGTGGGAAACTTGTCACGTGGTGAATCTTCCACTTTAGGAGGAATTCCTGGAATAGCTCCGACATATACTGTAGCCCACAATCACTTACTAACGTATTGGGCACTCCAAGAATACAAATGCTTTCTCCAGTTTCCTCATTATGGCCGTTGCGTCTGTGGATTCCTTGAGCTCGTCAACTGTTATTTACTGACTGTAGATAGCAGATAGCAGATAGGTCATCCCATCCCTCACAAATAAGTCTGCAGCCACTCTCAACCAAGGTCTTTCAGGTAATGGCATCGAAATCAATGGCTCCTTCGGTTTTATACGGAACTCTTCACAGATTGGACATGCCTTAACCACATCTCTGATCTCACGCACGTGCTCTGGCCACTACACCACATCTACTCCTCCCTGGATGCATTTTGTCTCCCCCTGATGCCCATTATGAATACCTTCCATAACTCTTCTTCTCTCCAATTCCAGAATAAAGATCCTGTTGTTGTAGAATACGAGGCCCTTCTAAATGTTAAGTAATCTCCAAGTGAATAGAATTGTTTTACTGCCTCTTCCACTTGTATCTGCGAGGGTCACCCATTCATGGTGTAAAGTACTAATGCCATCCCTACAGCGCCTCCATCATTGCTGCTCGTATTCGCTCACACCTACTGGTAGATATTGGCAAGCAGTCGACCAACTCCACCACAATATGGGATTACTCACAGCACTGATAGTCACCTGTCCATACATCCAAAGGTGCTCTGGACAACGCGTCTGTCATCACTAACTTGTGGCCCTGGGTACATGCAATTGTGCAGCAAAAAATCATCACGCAAAGCCTAAACCGTTGTGCTAGCAGTGGTAGCTTGGCCAACTCCCTACTGCCTAGCACTGTTACTAACGCTCTATGATCTGTTTCGATCGCAAAAGGACTACCAGTCAAGTAGTATTGAAACTTGTCACGTACATAAAATGTTGCCAATGCCTTTTTCTGGATCTGTTCATACCTCTGGTCTGTCTCCTTCATTGTCCTAAATGCGTATGCCACTGGCCTCCAATCTGCGCCAACCTTTTGTAACAACGCTGCACCCAATGCAAATGATGATGCATCTGTGCCCATCTTTGTGCCCTTTTCTAGTCGAAATGGTGTTAGTGTGGGTGTCACTGCCATCATACACTTCAACTTTTGAACCTCAGGCGCATGTTTCTCTGTCCATAGTCAACTAGTTTCTTTGCCTAATAGTTTTCTAATGCTGTCGTCTCTCTAGCCAGTGATGTTGAGAATTTGCCTAGTAGTTCACAATTCCAAAGAATCGTCCAAAATCTTTACGGCATTCTTGGGTATGAAAGTTAACTAGAGCTGGGTCAGCTACGTCTGGTTCAGCCTGGATACCACCATTTATCACGTGCCTAGAAATTTAACTGAAGATTTGTTAAATCGACATTTCTTGGCATTTAGGGTAATACCTGCTCTTTTTAGATTGTGTAATACACAAATTCACCTTTGATCATGCTTGTGCTGAGTTATTGCATACACAAGAATATCATCCATTTGATAGGCGACCCCTGGGGCATCAGCGAATATCTTTTGCACGTCCCGTTGAAAGATCTCTGGTGTCATACCAAGTGATAATCTCCTACAAATATATCTTCCAAATCGTGATATAAAGGCTGTCAATTTCTAAAAATCTTCATGCAGTCTCATCTGCCATTAGCCTCAGTTGGCATCGAGTTTATAAAATATCTTTATACTTCCCAATTTGCTGAGTGTTTCTTCTTTCACTGGTAATGGGTGATTTTCCCGTTTAATGGCTTCATTTAATCTGGTGAAGTCAATGCATACTTTAACATTTTTATTCTTCTTCGGAACAACTACTAGTGTTGCACACCAATCCGTGGGCTGTTCTATTTTCTCAATCACGCCCAGATTTCCATGCGAGTCAGTTCTTTTTGTAGGGGTTTCTTCCGAGCTGCTGCCACTCTTCTGTGAACGGTTTGGCCAAACGGTGTAACCTGATTATCCAGAGTTATACAAATTTGATTTTTCAGCATCCCTAGAATGCAGAGAAACTTAGGGAACTTACCACACCACTCTTTCTCAGCCTCCATTTTCAATTCATGCAATAATTGGATTAAGCCCAGCGCCAAGATAGCTTGTTTTCTTGTTGCGGTTTGACCAAACCCTTCACAATATTCACTATTTCCGTCACACATTTATCTCCCAAAGTCAGTTTAGCTTTAGCACTTCCTCCAGTGTCCAATTTATGGTTGCCTGCACCTCTTAATGCTTTAACGGAATGCGTGGCTCTCTCAAAACAGTGTGACAGCGCTGAGGGCACTGCTGTTACTGCTGCTCCTATGAAAATTTCAAATTTAAGTAAGTGACTCTCAACTTGCAACTGAACTTAGCAACCTACACCTGCATCTGTGACGGATTTCACTGCTTCTAGTTGTTGGGAGTCCATGTCAGATCCTAGAAATAGACCTTCCATTGACATAAGTGGATTCTAATGCAGTTTGCCATTCCGTGAGAGCATGAGCTGCACTTTGCTTCCTGCCTTTACAAGCCCTTGAGCTAGCCCAGTGCCCCCTTTCCTTGCATACATGGTACACACTATTTCTAGCATAGCAGGAGGGTTGGCCTAGATTTCTGTAACAGAAATAGCATTTACTATACCCCACATCACCCTTCGTCCTTGGCACCACGATTTTCCTATGATTCGACACTGCTTCGACCATACATGCACCTGATGACCTGGCGTGTCCTGTTGATCGACTCGGAGAGAAAAGCACAGCATCTTCGTTACACTCCACCATCTGGCCAGCTTGCTCATGGTGGCTGACATACATCTGCTTAACGTCAAGTCCTCCAAATTAATAAGATACTCTCTGAGCTTACCATTATCCACTCCCACTACAATCCTGTCCCCAGCCAAATCATTATTTACTTCACGATAGTCGCAGAGGCTTGCCTGTTTCTGCACAACTCTGATATAAACTGATGAATTGGCTTGCCTTCCTGCCTCAAACTGTTAACTTTCACATTTCGTAAATAACATTCTTGACAAGCTCAAAATGTCTGTCGAACATGGCCAACACGTTGGCTAAGGTCTTTGTCTCCCTTACATCTGTTGCATGAAACATGAACTGGTTTTAACTTGGCACACTGTCGGAGCCCATTAGCAGTAATTAACTGACAATTTTTTCCTCCTCTTCCATATCTGCGGACTTGTTGGCAACTTTGTCAATCTAAAATTGTGCTTTAAATGTTTTCCATCCAGTTGCCAGATTGCCCCCGGTGAAACTCAATCTACTCACAAACCTACTATTCTCCGGAGAATCTGCCATCTCTACAAATATTATTAGTCAACTGGGTCAGACCAAACCTCCCACGGAAATGCAGTGATCAATGGTGATATATATACTACTCAGGTTCGAACAAACCTGACGTTACACACCTTTGTATCATATAACATTCTGCAATATAGCAGCCCTCTACAATTCCTACCATTGGGATAAAGATTAAAAAAGCGAAGATAAGATAATTTTATACAAACATGGATGATGGCAAAGATACATCCTGGAACGAAGAGCCATCGTGGATGTTGAACGGTAAAGATCCAGCTATGCCAAGATATCCTTTCACAACATTCCAGTGAATAATTTGAGCTCTCTCTTCTGCATGAGCACTTCTCTACGAATCACAGTTAGCGCACAACAAGGGAAAACAATTTAATGAAAAACGCAAATTTCCAGCCTACCAGTGCTCAAAGTTTTGGAAGTGTTCACCTACAAGTTTCGCAATAAGAATACATGCTCAATTATGTGCAACTGTCAAGAGGAAAGGAAGCCGTTTTGATCGAATAGTGACATTTCAACTGGCGTAGAAAACCTTGTTATCAAAGCTAGGTGGATCGCTCCAATCAGTTTGATCTACACGGAAGTAACAAAGGTTGGCCGCAGCAACTTTGGTAAAACCAAAAAACATACACATTGTGTTGGTGAACATATGTATGAATTAGCTGAAGGCATACTTTAATGTGGCCACCTGTAAAACTTCCTACCAGGGAGCATCATGAGTTACGAAAACCCAAAGTTGTTAGAAAAACTTCTGATCATCGATGAAGCGTAGCTGGCGGGAGTCTGTTGGTCCAGTGAAAATGCATTATATATGGCGGTTACATATTGTAGACCTCTACATTCCATCTCAAAATACTATAATGACTGTCTCCAAAATAGAATGAACTACTATTTATTAGAATCAGTAAAAGACAAACTGCACAATTTCCTACAATGTCGTCCTACTAACGCCTTTTCAAGTCGTTTGTGCCTCCTCCAAAATGCTAGATGATGCATCCCATCACAGTTTCTTCCATTGCATTGAACACGTCAAAAAATAATTATTCCAGGAACAAAGCGCCAGGTCCTGCTCCTCCAAACAGAGGATGTAACCCGTTACATGCAATGGTAAATTTTGTTCTCAATATCGCTTTTGCTTCAGCGTGAAATCAAAAGAAATTTTTAGCTAAATTATGTGACAGTACGCGATAACGACAATAAATATTGCGTGTTTTAGATCAATCTCAAGGATGATTCCCGACAAAAACCTCTTTATGTCTTGTGAGAGATGAGCTTTCCGTTTTGCTAGATATCCAACCTTATAGGACCCCAGTTATTATATCAGTTTTATTTCTAGGAGTTGAGAAATTTTGTTTTAATGCATAATTAACAACAAAATTATTTGTGATGCAGAAACATTTCACGGTGTAGTAATTTGCTTCAGCAAGTTACTTACAAGGATGGCTCTGCTAAATCTATTCTTTCTTGCGTATTGTCTTGTGCAAACTCGTGTTATGGATAATTTTGTAGATATTTTTTCTTATTGAACGCATTCTCGACTTATCATCCCAATAGCAAGAGGCTCTTAACAATTTTCATCCAAGCTTAACCTACGCTTCTCAGTAAAAAAAGTATACAAAATAATTACCATATACGGTTGACAAGAAATTTTGCAACCATGTCCAGTTGGTCCGTATCGACTCATTTTCTCTTTGTCCAGAAAAAACTTCCATATGTTGGGGGAAGAACTTACAAGGTATCCAAGCGAGTCAGAAAAGTTCGCACTGTGATAATCTGGGTACACCCCCAACTAAGTGTTTTTGGGTTGATTGGATTAATGGGTGTTTAACGCGAAGAGACCCATTGGGAAATAAAAAAATTGCATCAAAAACTGATCCCTAGCTCCGAAGTGAGTTCCATCAGTGCAACAGATAAGATCCAAAGTTAATATCGATCAAATTCTTACGATATTCATATTTTGTTGGTTAGTTAGGGCACTATGTCGCTGGCAAAAGACTCTTGAATAATGCTGTCCATCTCCGCTGTTTCGTCCTTCATAAACGAGATGACCAGGGAAAAACCACTCACACGGTTCATGCTAACCTCAACCTCGACGCTCATCGTGACATTTTTAATGCTTAATTGGCAAAATCACCGGTGAATTCAAATCCAGAACTCATATTCCCATTTATAGAATGTTCTCTCAAAATGCTTATACTTTCATCATTGAACAAAAGACGGTAGTGTGTAGGAATTGATGATATTCTCCTGCATAATTTTCTTTAGTATAGTTTTCCTTGTGCATAATTCAAACTGGGTACTAGTCGATATCAAATTAGGTGCTTTTGGCATTGTTGTGCTGCTTTCTAAATGTTTGTTTTTTGGTGAAACGTCTGCTCAAAGCATTGTGAACAACTAAACCTAGATAGACTTGTTTGAGTTTTTAGTTGTTATTTGCCCAAGTTTTAACCCGCTGATCCACTGCAAATCCCATACAACTTTGTTCGCTTTCGCTCAATCGGAGAAATGTAATTGTTTCCTTCCACTGCCATACTGATTTGACAGTTTTGTATTGAAGGACTTACCTTGACCTTGCAAAGGTGCAATTTGAACTTAAAAATTCTGATAACTGCTCTTCCTACTATTCATTTGTCAGTGGCGAACAAAGCTAGTTCAGATGTAGCCCGTTAAAGCTGCATTTGAATATTCGGCCCAGAATTTGTATTTTCCTACTGTTGAAAAAGTGCTAGATTGGGTTAGCTGGAGAACTCCATGTTTGTTTTGTGCCTGCTGACCCCTTTCTTTGTTTTTTTTCCGCAGTGACCTGTCCAGCAGCATCCATTCTTTTCAAGTCGTCATAATTTCACCACTCCAATGTTCCCTGATTCTTCTTTTTGTTTTGGTGCTAGTCTCGGGAAATTGATAAGAGTGCGCTCACAGTTCGTAATTGTTGGCATACTCTATAGGTTTACATTTGCTACAAATTCTAGTTTTTATGAAAAGTGAGTGGAGTCACCTATTTGCATTGGTGCATTACTATTGTTGCCAGTAATAACAGTCCCGTCGTTGTTGAAAATTGTCACTTCCATGTGCAAAAACGAGTTGTAAATATCCGTGCAATACTCGTTACTGCCGATCATGGTCAACACGACTGGCAGTTATGGAATGTGGATGAGCTGGTTGGGGAGCTTTGTTAAACATCCATTCATTCGTCCAGAATACGCTGGACATTTTCAAGCTTTAGCGCATCCTTCCAGCTGGTGATGAGACTGCAGCGATTCACCTAAAGATCCAGATATTGATTTTCCTCATATCTGGCATTTGAATTCCAATTAACCTCAAAAGTCATATTATCATTTAGCGAAAACACCGTTATCTTGGGTTAAAACACTTCTTCAAAAACCAGTAAGTCGAATTCTGTTACTCCTTTTTTATTGCTGCTTTTCTCACAACGTAATACTGTTAGCTGTTTACCGCTGTCACAACCAATGAATTTCTGATATTCCTTGAAGTGAAAATTTGCTGAAAATTCTGTTGGACTTTTTTAAAGTTTCTTTTTTTGCAGCTCTGTGTGCAAGGCTAAACATCTGAAAAATAGAACTTGTCAATGATTTGTTTTCCATCCTTAGTTATTAGTATGGTTTTTATAGAAGGTAAAGAGATCGGAGGTGAGCGGATCTTCCCCATTCCAATCAGCTTGTAGAAATAAAATGTAGCGTTTGTGATCAGAATATGTTTCCAAGCCGTATTTAAGTCTTCTTCTCAAGCTATTAGTATGATGATCACTCTCTGCAACATACATGAAATGGTCATCAAGCTGTCCTTTGGTGTCAATCAATTAAACTCTTGGATATACAGTACCAACGGTGGATTATGAGTGAAAGTATCAGAGTTCACCATAGTTTTTTATTTTCGAGTATACACTAAACGCTACAGTTGATTTTTGTTCTGGAGCTCAATTTTCTCCAAACCTTTTTCAACAACTCCAACGCTCCTGATCCAAAAGAGTCATTTTTGTAAATATCGGTTTGGTCTCTTGGAATTCCATCTCAAAGTCTTACGTTTAAAACCTCTATGACTCTTCCCGTTATGTGTGTGGTATTCATAGCTACCCAATATCTGGCTCTCGGGAAGTATGCTATCACCAACAGCACCTACAGTTGATGGTTGGCTAGATATTCCAAAAGTTGAATCATTTATTTCTTGTTCCTCTACTTCTTGTGCGTTTTCTTCTTGTGCTTCTTCTTGTTGTTTTTTCTCTTCTTGTTCTTCATCTTCTTGTTCTACTTCTTCTTTGCTTTTTCTTGTTCCCCTCGTCCTCCTCATCCTCCTCGTCCTCCTCGTCCTCCTCAACTTCGTCATCCTCCTCGTCCTCCTCATGCTACCTGTCCTCCCCGTCCTTGAGGTCCTCCCCGTCCTCTCCAACCTCCTCACGATGGATTTTTGGTTTGTACAAACTTTATCTCTCCTGGGTACAGCTATGAAATGTATCTCAAAGCATACAAATATGAAGCTGGGAAAGGATTTTTCCCTTACAAATGTATGAAAGACTTGAGTCAGCTAAACAAAAAGCATCTACCTCTGAGAGAAGCTTTTTACAATACATTAAAACAAAAAAACATCGGTGAAGAAGACTACATGGCTTGTCAAAAAGCATGGGAAGATGAAAACATGAATACGATGAAAGACTTTTTAAAGTGGTACAACAACTTTGATGTAAAACCATTCGTTTAATCTTTGGAAAGACAAAGTGCAGTCTATAGAGAACACGGGATTGATGTTATGAAAGGTGGTATATCTTTACCAGCATTGGAGAATCAATGATGTTTAACAAAGCTCCCCAACCAGCTCATCCAGATCTCTCTTCATATTTGGAGTTTCACGAGCTAGGTTAAATCCTTTCGACAGTCTCTGCCTATTTGTCTGATTGACAAATACAATGCAGATCTTTACCCTCTGAGAAAAAAAAACATTGTCGTTGTACCCAATCTGATAATGCAAAGATATCATGAAAAGGGTATGAGTACAATTAGAGAACATTGGCTCGGAAGTGACGCAAAATTTTTCGATAGAATCTTTGAAGTTAATGCAAATGCTCTCTATCTATGGTGTATGATGCAGTCAATACCTACTGGTTATCCCCGAAGAAGAAAAATGGAGAATTCCTTTTTCATTGATCCAACAAAATTTAGTAAGTCAGCACATAGCTAGATGCAGTACCAAATGTTTGCAAAAAAATCAGCTTCAGACATCAGCTCAGTAGAGGAGAAACCTCTCTCGGACAACAAGTACTATTTGCTGATGGATTTTGTGTTGAAAACCAACTCCTCTTTCAGTTTCCTTGATGTTTTCAGCACGGACACAACTGCTTGTATAACATTGCTAGACGGCAACAGTTTCAGCATACCGGTGGAAAGTCAATGGCAGAACTGTATAGAGCTACGATGGAAAATGAAGAGTATCGCCGAGCACTAGGTTACATCGTCATCTTGATTTGGTAGTGCGAGTGGATGAAACGTGTAAAAGCTCATACAAATCTACAAAGAACTTTCCACAAGTATTACACATTTTTCTATCCTGAAATAATTGAAAGAACTAAGTCAAAAAGAAATGTTGGAGAGAGTTCAATCCGAAGATTTCTTTTGATTTGTTGACTGCGATATTGAATTTCCTGAGGAAATGAATGAGAGCTTTTCCGAAACCCCTCCGATTTTTAAGAACAAGCTGTTGAACAGAGAGCACTTGAATGATGAAACGAAAGCCTATGCTGAAATAACAGGATTCCTACAGACCCCTCAACGTTCACTAGTTGGAAGTTTGTTTGGAAAAAAGATACTGCTAATGAGTTCGTTGTTGAAGTGGTACTTGAAACAGGAATTGAAAATCACTAAAGTCTATCAACTAGTGTAATATATACCTAAAAAGATTTTTCAGCCTTTTGAACACCAGTTTCAGATGCTAGGAGAATGGGAGATATGGATTCTAGTCAATAATTACTGGCTACTACTCGCAAGTTGGTAGGAAATGCTGCTAACGGAAAAGCATCACCGATAAAGAACAAAATACAAACATCAAGTTCATCATTTGTGCCAGAAAAGCTTCCTTTCATATCAGAGGGAGGAAATTCATTTCTATGGAAGAAATAGCATAGGATTTTTACGAAATAATGACCGTTAAAGGATTGGTAAATTTTAAAACTAATTATAGACAAAAAAAAATTACATTCTTAAATTTTACCCTGTTAACCATTGTATTCATCATTTCAGCTTACTATGAATGTTCTAGTGCATTTGGGTTTCTCTGTACTACAGTATGCCAAGCTGAGAATGCTGCAGTTTTATTACAATTTTATGAATAAGTAAGTAACATTTAATTTTCTGCAAATGACCCAATAATTAACCCAAACTGTAGACATTGAGGTACATAATACAAACGCTCTCTTTGGCTATAGATGTATTGATAGGAAAGATTCCCAGTACGTCGAAATAGATACAGTTAGCTCATACATAGCTTTGAATGGAACATTAGAAACATTGGTAAAACCGAGTACGAAAAGAGTTTTATAATGACTACGCTAATTGATTTCCACAACCATACTGTAATAAACATAGTGTTGATTTTTTAAGGATTAAAACAATGGATTTAGAATGGAGCACGTGTGATTGCTGTAAAAAATGCTAAAATATGGACAAAGAACACTTGGGTTGGTCAATGAGGAGTTTACCAGAGACGGAATTGTTGCGCTCAACTATAAATCCTACTACTGTTTTGGGGAAAAAGGAAACAAGTTTAGCTCCAAAGGTTTGAACAAACGAATTAATGACTTGAACAAAAACAGTTATCTGAATGTATTGCATACAAAAAACTCATCTACATGAAAAAGTCATGGACTCATAGCAAAAGATAAAAATATGCTAACGTACAGTCAAATAAAACGAGGACTCACATATTTTCATGCTAAAAGACGAGTATTTTTCGATGGAGTATCAACCGAACCTATTAGTGCTTTATAAAAATTTCCATCATGAACTTAGAATTTTTAACCATAGTTACTACATACTTTAAGCTTATGCATATTTATATAACAATATTAGGGACATGAATATGAATAACTGATTATGCTCGTGTACATAGCTATACAAGGTTTATTGGGATAAAACTATACCAATAACGATATAATACAAAACTCAGTATACAAACCCCCTGCCAAATAAATACAACACAAAAAACTTCTAAATACCTGGCGCACACAAAAAGACACCTTGGGCCCAAGGAACAGGACCAGGAGAACCCCCATCACAATACCATAACATACAAACCAATGTCCAAATTAACATTCTACACTATAAATTCCATACGTTCTAATCAACTGGTGCACACAAAAAGGTACCTCACAGGTTCTCATGGTAAATGGTGCCTACTTTAAGTACACCTGGAGCCAGGAGAACGGCCTTCTTACACTCCATGACAGAGATCTTCTCCCTTGTTACTACTATCAATATTGGTTATTATTATCGCCTATTCCTATCGGTTATTATTGTTGGTTATTATTATCGGTTATTAATATCGTTTATTATTATCGGTTATTATTACCGATTATCATTACCGGTTATTACTACCGGTCATTATTACATTTTGTTATTATCGATCATTATCATCTATTATTATTATCGTTTGTTATTATCAGTTATTATTATCGGTTATTTGTTTTGGTTATTATTATCAGTTATTAGGTTAAGTCATGATTATCGGTTACTAGTACCAGTTTGTGTATAATAATTTAATTTGTTCATTTTAATAGTTCAAACAATCGCAACTACTGTTCCAAATAAATTTTGGTTGATGCTTACAATAACACTGCAACCATGTCGATGATCATTACTACTACCTCTATACTTGTAGTTGCTGTTTATTATTATTATTCGATTTGCCGGAAAAATTGTTAAGTAGTGCAATAGTGTATTTTAACTGAAACCACGTAAGTGTCTATAAATGGTTATTACTTTTTTCATAACTGACGGCAAGATTTATTTATTTCACCAAATAACAAAATTTTATTGTACGCACTTACTTATTATACGATACTTATATTGATAAGATATTGATAAGATAATTTTCTCCTCCCCTCCTCTCGATGGAATCGAGAGGCACCGTGCTGAACACATCCCCTCTGAGACCAAAGAGCTACTCCATCTCTCCCTCTTCTTTGCTGATGATGCGAAACTATGTTTATGAATTATGTCATGTGCTAGGCTGCTGCCAACAGACAGCGCTCTTCAAACTTGAGTTATTTTTTTTCAGCAGGGGATTGCTGATCTGAGAAAGGTCAAAAATTTCTACCTATGCTGCGTCGGCATAATGTGGGATTTTAAATTTGGGGCGCACAGTTTTAGCTTTTCAATGAATAAGTATCCGTTTCACAGAGCAAACATTTGTACTTTCCATTGTTCCGTTGTTGACAATGCTGGAATAGACGTATGGAAAGATTAGACTGTACTTTGAGTTGAGTGGTGCGAAATTGCCAAATCTACCTCAAATATACATAGTTTTTTTCTTGGTTCAAATCTAAAGATGTGGTCTACGTCTTTGGAAAAACTTGACATCGTATCAACTTCGCTGCTTGTCAGTAACCCCCTGTTGGTCACTCTGCCACAAGAAATAACAAAGTTATCCAAACCCATTTATCGAATGTTGTTTTTTTTAACTTCCACCAGTGGTTCTACACTATCGTATTTTCTGTGGGCGATTAGAATAAAAGATTTGTGGAATTTTCTGGATAAGGTCGTTGTTTCCAGAAATAGTTAACAACTAAAAACAAATTTCAAATTGTTAGAATACAATACATTAAACAGAGCCACCTCCCATCTAGCGCTAACAACATTCTTTCTGCACAATACCATCCAAGCGGGTATTGTACCGAAAGTTGGTGCCATTAGACTTCAACGGTAAAGTCACCAGCATCGACATTTTGCCACCGTGTGATTGTGAAAACTCGAGATCACCCGTATTAACTATTAACTCACAAGCTTGTTGACATTTTCTTTATGACCGAACCACCTGACCAGTATCTGTCCCCTGCCATATCGCATTTTTCCCTTAATATATTTCAGTTTTTGAAACAGTCGACTTTTTCACCTGTTGCAACTCTTCGCAAAAGGTCTCATCGATAATCAAATCAGCGAGATCTTTCACCTTTTGTACAATAGGTGTCTTCTGAGCAAAGCGTGTCAGTGATTATAAGGACCTTGATGGTTTCATTCAGAGTCTAATTTATCTGAAGAGTTCCCTTTGCGTTCTTAATTCTCACAAAATTTCAAGCTTTCAGCTTTGGGTCTTTAGCCGAGATCTGCTCACCTCCTCTAAGCACTCAGTTCCACACGCTTTCTTGGTTTCAAAAATTTACATTGTTCAGACTTATTTCCATCCCCTTGTGAATAGCCTCATTGGAAAAACTTACCATCAGAGGTAAAAAATGTTGATGTATCTGTTGTTTCTCGTAATACGTCAGATGTAGGTAAATGTTTAATTCCAAGTCCTGCTTAAGCGTTTCACCATCAACACTGCTATCGCTTTGTTTTCATTTTTAAAGTTCCTAATCTTCTCCGCCAGCTGACTCTGAACTTGCTGATTGTCAAACTCTTCACCTTTTTTGACTTTAAAGCACTGTAGTTTTATTCATCCAGTTCCCTTCTCAAACCTCTAGTTAAAATGTTTCCAGCTTTTGAAGTAATTGCCACAGACCATCCTTTTTGGGATAAAGAATCAACACTCGTCAGCAACAATGCTGTGCCATTTTTTTCTTCTTTTCGATAGCGGAAATCCATAAAATTGAGTAGGAGCTGCTCTTCTAGTCCGGTGACCATCCCATGAGGACTTTTGACTTTGGCCATCCTGTTTTTGTTCAGCATGTAAGCGTTCTCTCCGCTCTGCCATTAGCAAATTCGGCATTTTCCTTATTGTATTCCATGGGTTTGCCGTAGCGCTTTAGCTCCTCATGAATATGGTGCAACGCTTGATTGTAGTACAGCTCATTCAACTCTTTGCAGTTCGTTTTTTCGTTCGCACAACATACATAAGTTTTAACTATTCATGTTTTGAGAGATTTCATCTACTTTTTCATACGAGGATGATAAAAGTTTCTTGCTCCGATTCCATCTAAGAGTTTTGTTTTACTTCACATCTTTTACCATTATATCTTCCGTCGGGTTGTTATACAATAGCGGCATGTCTCTTCTTTCCTTTGCTTTTGTTTCATTGCCAACTTTTCTCATCATTCGATTGTATTAGTTTACAGACACTGTAAGATAATGTCTGAAAAATTCAAAGGTTGGAGACTCATGTTTTTACAATAATTAGACTGGTATGGTGGGAGTCATTATAGTGTCCAAAAATTTGCCAAAGTCAGTCTGAGTCAAAATTCTATGCTTTCATCAAGTGTTTGTTTGCTGATTAGCTCATGCAACTCCTTCTTGCACTACTCAAACTCGATAAAGGGTTCTGGGTCTAGAGTAAACTTGCCTGAGATAATGTTGAGAGGTTTAGAGGTTGAGAGGTTAAGAGGTGTATGACTAGTGTACTTCTTCAAAGAACTTAATCTTCTCCTTAACACAGTGAAACAACTCTGGCTGCTAAAGATACTGCGCCAGTGTTTATCTTGTCAAGGAGTAGGTTACGCCTCGTGTTAAAACATCAGACAAAATATATTTAGTCATTATTATAATAATAAATACGTGATTGCTAACACTATACACATAGTAGGTTGATTGCAAAGGAATTGTCTCCACTCAGCACCTGTTTACAGATTTTTTGTAGTTTCGTTCCTCTACATTAATACGAATGTGTACACTCATACATCACTGATGTTGATTATTGCTACTCGAATTTCATTCGATTTTACCAAGTTATGATTAGCTCTTACTTATCTTCCATGGCCAACAGAATCAGTGAAACTTGCGTTTAAAACTGATGGAAACACCTCTTTCCAACTGGCTAAATCTCAAAACTTTTTGACACCTGGGAGGGCGCTCTGCCACCCTTCCTGCACCCAACCCAGTGTAGGGAGGGTGGGTTTGGTGCGGTGTTGGTTGGGCTCGCAGTCAGGACTTTGGCCCAATTTTCCCTGTTACCTGACATCTCATAATTCTTTTTGTAAACTACAGCCCTGCTCTTCGGTACATAAAACTTAATAGGATAATTTGATGCAAAGTTTCCTGTTAGTCAGTGATTATAACCCATTCTCACAGTAATGTAGTTTGTAGACAGAAGTTACGTTTCTTTGTTGTTTGATAAAAGCTTTCTTGTACATATTTTGTTTTTCTTGGAAACCATTAGCTCACTGAATAAGAAACCAAATAACATTTTTGAGGGTTTTTAGATAGACAAAAGTGGTGACTACTCATAGAAGTTTTACAATTTCCTCACAAAATAATACTGTACAACAAAACAAGCGAGTTCATCAGAATGTTCATCTGTCATGTGATCAATTATCGATCACATGTTTCGTCAATCACTGGGTAAAATACTTGTTATAGCTTCCATTCCCTTGTGAAACATCACGGCGAATACTTCGTCAAATCAATTGCGTCCGTAACAGTAATGTATTTCTACCCCTGGAGATGAAGCTATAATCTGATTATCTGCAATCATTTGTAACATTTATCATATCTCCCCAGAACCGGTCGATACCGCAATCATCGCTTTAAAGTGCCAATTTATCATTGAGTCTAATCCTTCAATGCTAACCTCCAAGTCGAATTAAATGTTGGCAATCTGTCAATAATTTTATCTGTAATTTGAATGTGAGAGTTCTCTGACTGCTCTATTTCTTTGAGAGAACTTTCATAAATACTAAACTTGAAATCAACTCTGAAAATGGAAGATCCTATTACCACTACCAATATCCTCATACGTCTTATCATTTTCCGTTTCAGACTTGGTAATATATTATCTGCAATTTCATTTCCATTACCATCGGCCGCCACTTTATTCTCCACATCTTCTACGCCCAAAATCTTTCTTGTCAACAGCATTATATATTAAAACACTTTATTTTTATATGTTAATAAAAAAAAAACAATCAAACCCTTGATACAAACCCCAATATAAATAACCGTTCCACAATAAATACTTGGGTAATAATCAAAATAAAGTATACTATAAAGATTAACACAATAAGTTGTGACAATCAACACCTGGTGCACACAAAAAGGTACCTCAATGTTTTAAATGGACCTGGTGTTCAAAAAAATACTTGGAACGATGAGAACCATCTTGATTTTAGACACCATCATGCCAGTCTGCCTCTATTATACTACCGCCAATGAAAAAGCCTTTCTTGTTTTCAATCAGTATTCCTGCAATGAAAAGTTGGAAGAATATCTTCGATGCATTATCACTTGGTGTAACTCACGTGCATGTAAAGACTCTTTGACAAACAATTGCATCCAACAATAGCAAGAGGAGATGAGCAGGAATAGTTGAGATTACCATCTTCATACTATTTCCTTATAAAACTCTTAGCGTCTAAAATTGCATTCATTGGTTGGTTAATTTTTGCAAGCTTTCCACAATAATAAAAGCTGATGTTTTGTCAAAGTTTAAGATAAACTCGCTTAAGCTAAATAAGAATTAGCTAACGTATTGTAGGTGGGTTATTTTGCATTGAAAAAAATAAAAAAAGTCTTGATTTCAACTGAAAGTTTGTGTTTTCTCATTCTGTGTTTTATCTCACCTAAATATCAGTCCATTCAGCCAATTCAACATTCAGTGACTTAGATCTGCCAAAAGCTGATAAAAACTTAATTAACAGAGCTTGCTTACTATAGTGGCAATATATCAACACCTGCTCAAAGTCACTTTCATAAAGTCACACAAAACTTTGCGTCAAAGTACTTGTAAGCATAGACTGGAAATTTTTATGACTAGCACAACATCCATCTGAACCCAACTGTAATAGGCAAAAAATTCTTCAATGCTTACATATCGGCAAAAACTTGCAACACCCTACCAGCATTGTTTAATCCATGTTTACGAAACAACCTGTTAGTATTTCACAATTACTTTTTGCCAATAAACCCCATAGGAAACTGATAAGTATAAAAACTTTGGTTGTAAGGACAAAATGTTACAACTGAAGTGGTTTCATTAGCAGCAACAATTGATTTAGGAGAAAAACATTCAATTTTTTTTTGTAAAGCCAAATCTCTTTAAGCAGAAACAACTAAACTTTGCATTTAAACCGGCATAGAGTTTACACTGCACAAATCACTGCACTGATAATACCACGTCTCAAAATTTTAAACTGTACAATGGAGGGTTAGGATTAAAATTGCGTCATCGTTTTATGCCCGATTTTATTTCAAAGATTTTCCAAAGCCCTAGAAAATGGCTGTGGGTAGGCTGATGGGCTTTCAAAAATTCTTTAAAAACTTATGAAGTGTGTTACATAACTTTTGAAATTCATCCGCTAATGTTACTTTTTATAAAATATACATCAATAAAGTTTTGCAGGATGTGAAATACGCTGAAAGGTGCGTGAAGAGTGAGCGTGAAGTAATTACTTACAGGCTGTGATCAGATTGTCTTCTTTATACATCATAACAAAGATTCTTTTCATTACACATTTACGCAATGCCATTTAGTCCCTATTAGAACTTCACATTACACAAAAGGGCTCTTTGGGAAATGGGAAACTTTTACCAAAGCACAAATACTTTTGAAGTTATCAAATTGTAGAAATAGAAAAAAAAATACTATGGAAATTTTCATTTGTTATAATTTATTCAGTAATCAATCTCATTAAAGATCTACAAACAGTATAAATACATGCTCGCTGATCATTTTTGTTTATTCATTAAGCTATTCATTATTCCAAGCAAGAAAAACCATTAATTCATTAAACATATTGCACGTCTGACTATTTTTGCAGCGTGGTTTTTTGCAAATTTTTTTTTGAATACTTGCTTGTAAATAGCTGCATGTTAGTAGACTCAAACTTCTCTCCAGCTTTTGGTACCGACCCTGCAGTGACAGTTACCGACCCGAGGGTGACCTCTACTGACCCTACACTGACATACCAGGCCGGCAACAAGATAGCCCCGTTAGCCAGAGTTCCAAAAATGATCTATATTGATTCCCCAGGACGAATCTAGAACCTAACTATGTCCACTTCCCTTCTACATGGATTATAACGCTAACTAGACTGAGCACTTAATCATTTAGCTTTATCCCATTGCCACTAGGCGCCCTACCCTCTCAACATTGTATGCCAATATATTTTTTGTTATCTGATTGGTCGTAGCACCTCTTGTTAGGTATTATTGGTTCCACTAACATGATGCAATACACTTCCTGTGATCAGCCTAACAAAATGCTACTTTTGCTAGTATGCTTCTCCACTTACCACTTACTGCTACAGCTGTGGACTTCTCTAGGCAATTGCCTCCCTGTAGCTTGATATGTGGACAATAAATTTATTTCATTACATAAACTAAACTTAGTTTGTCTGAGCCGAGGGCTCACTGGTAGTGAAGTTGTTACCAACTTCTCTGTTGCACTCTGCAGGTGTGACCGACCCTGCGTTACCTCTAGGAGAGAGGTGTGGATTTGCTGCTTCAATAGATGCGCGCTGTGAATGGCTGTTGTTAGTGGACAGTAGTGGGAACCCTACCAGCAAGATCCAGTACAAAAGAACATAAAAAAACTATTTACCTCACAAATAGACAAAGGTTATCTTACAAAAAGATACACGTTGTTGGTGTACACTGTGTTATAAAATTGTGTTTTGTATGTTATAGGCTTTTGCATCATCTTTTGATTTGATGTTTTCCTGTTCTCTTTATTACACGAGTGAAACAGGAACATTTAGCAGAGTTTGTGGTTGTTGTTGTAGTAGTTCTGAATGTATTTTCTGAATATATGTTGTGGTATATTTCTTTAAGAACTTCAGTGTTTGGAGATTTGCAAGTTGAAAACAGTTTAGCTGTTGTGACTAGTATTTGGTAATGGTATACATAACTCACCCTTGGCTAATAGTATTGCTTGAGTTAAGTATTTGTTGTGCAAGGGGTTTATATTGGTATTTCTATGGTGATTTAGATCATGATGTTGACTATTTTGCAAACATGGTATGTAGGTGTATACTGAGATTTGTATTGGTATTTTGATTGTTGGATTAACATTGTATAGTTATTGGTATAGTTTTATTACAAGAAATATAATTCAAGCTATTTGTTTCCGTACATAACCATGTACCTATCCGTGTCTATATTCATGTCCATTCACGCACATGTCCATGTCCATTCATGTACATGTCCATTCATGTATATGTTTTTTATGTACTTGTCCAGATCCACTTATGATTATATCCATATTCTTTTCCATATTAATATTGTATAGCTCCGTACATGTCCATTTCCATTTATGACTATATCCAAATATGAATTCGACTAATGATTATCGTGTTGAAAGTATGCATGTAGTAGCTATTGTAAAAAAATCTATAGTTTATAACGAAAGATCTTTTTACCAAGCGCTGAAAGGTTCTGTTGATACTCCATTGGAACAGGCTTGTCTTTTAGCATAAAAATATGAGCGCCCTCATTTTATTTGACTCTATGTTAACATCTTTCCATATTTTACTATGAAAGCATGATTTTTTCTAGTAAGCAATTTTTTCTTGTATTCAGATATTCAGATAACTTCCTTGTTTTGTCTGCATTTCCTACCAACTTGCTGGTAGTGGCAAGTATTTCTTGAATAAGATACATCTTTCCCATTCTCCTAGCATCTAAAACCGATGTTTCAAAGAACTACAAAAGCCTTTCTAAGTATATATTCTATCAGCTGATAAACTTCAGTGAATTTTAATCCTTGTTTCAAGTACCACTTTAACAATGGGCTCGTTAGCAATATTTTTTGCTCAAATTATTTTTCAACTAAGCGTTGAGGGGTTTCAAGGAATCCTTTGATTTATGCAGGTTCACATCTCACCGCTTAAGTGCTCTCTGTTCAACATTGTGCTTTTGGAAATCGGAGGCATTTCAACAAATCCAAAGAAATCTTCTGATTGAACTACCTCCATCACCTATTTTTGATTTCGTTTTTTTCAAGTACTTTGGTATATAACTATTCGTGAAGTGTGTTGGGAAAGTTTTGTGGAGCTGTTTTGAGTTTTTACACAATTCAACCAATCATACTCTCAAATCGAGATGATGGTGAAACCTAGAGTTCAGAGATACTATTCATTTTCCATCAGAACTCCATAGAGTTCCGCCATTGAATTTTGACCAGTAAGCTGAAACTCTTGCCGCCTAGCGTCGTTGAAAGAGCAGTTGTGTCAATTCCAAAAACATCCATGAAACTGAAAGAAAACTCGGGTTTCAACACAAAATTGATCAACCGGTAGTCCTCTTTGTCGAAGAGAGACTTCTCCTCCATTGAGCTGATGCCTGATGTCAATTTGCAAAAAATTGGTACTGCAGCTGACTTTCTGACTTGCTAATTTTTACTTGATTAGCATCAAAGGAATTCTCCATTTTTCTCCTTCAAGGATATCCAGTAGACATCGACTGCATCATACACCATAGATATAGAGCATTTGCATCCACATCATAGATCCTGTCACAAACTTTTGCTTCTTTTCCGAGCCGATGTTCTCTAATTTTACTTACACTCTTTTTGTGATATCTGTGCATCATCAGACTGGGTCAACCAATGCTGTTTTTCTTTATCAAGGAACGAAGATGTGCATTTCGTTTGTCAATCAAACAAATTTGAAAAGTCTGTCAAAAGGATTTTGGGAGTTCATCTAACTCCAAATATAAGAAATCTCTGGTGGAGCGGGTTGGCGAGCTCTTTTAGACATCCATCGAAATTCCAAACCTGGTAAAGATATACCAACTTTCAGCATAACAATCCCGTGTTCTCTGCAGATTGCTCTTTGTGTTTCCAAAGCTTAAACAAATGATTTTACATCCAAGTTGATGTACCACTTTAAAAATTTGCTCATCGTGCTCATGTTTTCATCTATTCATGCTTTTTAACAAATCATGTACTCTTATTCGTTGATGCAATTTCATGTTGAAGTACTGTAAGAAGCTGGTCTCGGAAGTAGAAAATTTTGTTGCAGTTGACTCAAGTCTTTCATCCATTGAAAAGGAAAATCCCCATTTGCAGCTTTTCATTT